>BQNB010006068.1:0-62635 GCA_026074375.1 Tanacetum coccineum | reverse complement strand
TTTAAAAGCTCAAATTCAGGAAAAAAAAATTGCAATTGCTGTTTTGAAAAATGAATTAAGAAAGTTAAAAAGAAAAAGTGTGGATACTAAGTTTGCAAAACCATCAGTCTTGGGGAAACCGGTTTTACAACCACTTAGAAACCAATTAGTTGTTAGACAACTGACTGCATTTAAATTTGAATGACCTAAAATTTCAAAACCACGATTTGCCTCCTAAGTTGATGTGAAAAATGATTTGTCAAAACCAGTCACTCAATATTATTTGCCTAAAGGAAGAGAATATGCTTTTGCAAAACCTAATCACGTGATTGCTTCTAGCGAATCTAGAGATAGTTCTAAGTACATGCCAAGATTTAGTTCAAATGACATGGTTTATACTCACTATCTAGAGAAAGCTAAGTAAAAGCCACAAAAAGACAGGAATTCAAAATCTAGTGTAATGCCTTCTGCTAGATTACAAAACACTACTAATGGTAGCAAACCAAAACCTAGGAGCACGAATGTATAGACTATATATTTTCCTACTTCAAAGAGTAGTTGCGTAACAATTACAACTGTTCTCGTAGCAGAACTCTCTAGGAATTCTGGGTTTTTTTCGGACTCCAAACACTTTGTTTGTTCTACATGTCAGAAATATGTTTTTAATGCAAATCATGATGCTTGTATAACAAAATTCCAGAAAGAGGTGAATTCACGTGCTAAGATTCAATCCCATAAGACTACAAACAGTTGCAAACCTATAGATCAGAAGAGTCATACTCAGAAACCTAGTAGGCAGATCTTTACAGGACATAGGTTTTCTCCCAATAAGTCTTCCGCTATGTATGAGAAAATATCTTCTAGATCTGATCTTAGGTGGAAACCCATGGGTAGAATTTTTAAATTTGTTGGTCTTAGGTGGGTTCCTACGGGAAAGATATTCGACTCTTGCACGGGCAAGGTTGGCAGTGAACCTCACATGGTTCCAATACTGATATCACTAAACCTCATGAATGCAAACAAACTCTTGATTCAAGTGCATGTACATCTATCACTGTTCAGAAGGAACAAACCCTTCATTTGACTGCAGGTACTTCTTTCAATAGAGATAGAATCAATGCGTTTATAAAATAAAATGTGATATCTGGGAGACCATGGTCACATGGAATAGCTTTGTTACAAGAGATATTTGCTAGAACAAAGTCTTAGGGGATTCAAAACTGATGCATAAGAACAATGACGTTTCAACAACACGGTTCAAGCCTAGCACCTCAATGTCTAATGACGTTTGAACACAACAGTTCAAGCCTCGAACCTCAATGTCAAATGATGTTTAAACAAAACGGTTCAAGCCTTACACCACAGCGTAAACAGAAGTTCCTACAGCATATATGATAGTCATGACGTCAATGTTAGAGTTGGAATGTTTATTTGGTCCTTTGTTCGACGAATATTTCAATGGAGAAAATCAAGTTGTTTCAAAGTTTTCTGTTGTTACTACTGCTGATGCATCCAATAAACATCAATAACAACCAGATTCAACTTCATCTACTTCAACTCTAGCAACAAATGTCACTGCTGATGGAAACTTTGACTTATAAATATTTTTGTTTTTCTCTTTATTTTGATTTATGAATATTTTCAAAAAAAGAAAATAAAAAAAATATAAAACATATAAACAGAAAATACAAAAATAGAAAATCTAAAAAGCAAAATACAAAATCAAAAATTTTCAAAATACCAAAAAGAATCTTCTCGACATGTCTCTTGGAATCGATAACATTTACACACCTAGAAATGTCGATTAACATTGACACGGGTGTGTAAATGAAGTTCGAGCAAGAGTTCAAACGTTTTAAAACATGTCCTTTCTAAATTTTCTTAATGACTTATGTACATTTCAGTGCAAAACTCGGACTCAAATGTAAGGAAAGTATATCTTTTAAGATAACTTATCATGTCAATGAGAAAGTCAATTTTCTCGAGTCTTGAGCTCCTATACAAAACTTTCAAAAGTTACGAGCTCATGACAATGGCTTACAGTTACTTCAGACTGTAACCCAGTCTCAAATGTTAGGGGAGTGTACGCATAAGTGCGTTTACTCTACAAATAGAAGAGAAGTCTTCTAGCACGTGGCCTTTAAAACCGTTGAACACAACTTTTAAAAAGCACTTTCAATGTCAAATTGTTTAAATACTTTTTGTAGTATCTTGCTAATATATACTATATTATTTGTGGTATCTTTCAAAATGTATGTGGTATTTGTTAAAATTGTGTGTTCAACACTCCCTTCCTCAATATATTTAACAATTGGTACGATTGTCTCAAAAATGTCATTTTTATAAGTGAATCAGTTTTTGAGGGGGAGCTTTTAAAAACCAAAGCCTTTAATGTATTTTGGGTACATCTTATAAATGTTAATTTTATGTATCTAAAAATATTTAGTGAAATTAAAATGTGGTATTTCAATGTCAAATCACAATATACACTATTCAACAAGGCATCTAACTCCATTTTCAACATATTTGTGGTGTCATATCATTTTTCCTTGTAATGTCAAACTTTCAATTCTGTGGTATCCCGCATATATTGTTGAAGGGGAGCAAACAAAAAATGTTCCATATTTCATGCTATGTATACATTTTTCTCCCCACAAGCTTTTACCAAAATGTCATTTTAATCAGTTGGTATTTCAAATATTAAAAGATTTTATATTTAAAATAAGAGGATACAATGTGATCTAGAAGAATGTAATCTTTAAGACTCTAAGTGCACAACTTCTACCCACATGTGCAAAACAATTTCGAATCTCGATGCACATGTGTAAAGGGAGTATTTCAAAAGAATGAAACTCTCAAAGTGTTTAAATGTCTTGATTTCTATCAAACACTTTGATTGATTTTCAAGGTTTTATGGTTTCGATCACTATACCAAACAACCAATTAACTCACGATGTTGATGAAGTCATAAGGTGGTTAAGGTTAGGTATAAGTCCTATGATCCAACCAGAACCGGAGGGATCTACCCGTGGACATTTCATTGTTAAAATAGAAGTCTTTAGGTATGATTTAGAGATGAATAAGAATAAGGGAATAATGTGGACTAAGACACGAGTTATCACTGGAACAAGCATAACATGGTGGTAGTGATGACGTCTTGGTAAACATTGAAGGGGGTGAAGAATGAAAAAGAAATGTATGGATAAAGGGTGAAAAGAAAGAAGCCCTCTACACACTTTAGGCAGAAACTAGGTCAATACATAATCTATTAAAATCACAAAGATGATTGTTGGTATTGAAGAAAGCCGTCATGGACCCAGTGATGCAATGCACAACCCTTCCCAACCATTCAAGTTTCTCTCAACAGATACTTGTCTCATTTGTCATGGAGATACACACGTTATCTATTGACATCTCACTCCAAGATTATTGATATTGAATAGGTGGCAGTCAACTCCAGCCTCCGATTACTAAAACCAAAGTGCACAAATTGAGTCTAGAGCCAGAAGAGATCATCAATATAAATCTCATTAGGACATAATTCACGTCAAATACACTTGTTGCTCATCAATATACAACATTTAGTATCAAAGAGTCCTACGCATTATCCTTGAGATCTTGCCAGAACATTCAGAGTGATACTATTTAGTTTCACAATGATGAATGGTAATCCTTAGAGTCAACATCAAACAGCTCTGCGGTAGGTGACTTACAAGATTCTATATGAATCGAGCTTGTGCTAACTTGATATCGATTTGGTCTAATAAATTAATTGACAACTTAATCTGAAAGATAGTAACTATCTGATTTACTCATACCGTGTTGTTTGCTTTGAGACATCCCGGTAATGAGAACAAGCTAGTACAGCTGTGAAACCCTGTCAAGAAGGTTCTTTGAACCTATCTGATCACAGGTATAATATTTATACTGTAAAATGAGGAACCGGTGGTTATTGCAACATTAAATCGACGAATGAAAAAGACATACCATCCATATCTGTTGTTTATCACTAACCTTTAAATGCAGATCTAAACATCGATGTTGCAGCCTCGTTCCAATGAAGTCGGGTTCATAGACACATGTTTATGCCCAAGCTTTCAAAGTCAATCATTCAGCATCAAGATTGTTGATACTAAACAAGAATGTAATCAGTATGAGCATGTCGGTTAAAAGCATAAGATAATCAAGAAAGTCAAATCAAGATGATTCAAGTCAAGGAGATAATGCAAGATTAAAGATCTCAAGAACTCAAAGTTACAAGACGAAGGCTCAAGATTAAGATCATAAAAGCATGAATGAACAAAGCCATTACAAATAAGAAAAGACAAAGACAAGATCGAAGAAGGCAAAGCACAAAGTCAAATCAAGATAACTTCAACATTGAGCAAGATAAAGTTAAATCAAGATAACCTTAACATTAGGGGAGATTGTTATCCTTATTTTTATATAAGTCAAACAAGAATGTTATCGGTCATCTAGTAATTAATAGTCTTGTATTGTAATAGGCTAGTCGGGTTTAACGGGCTTAGAATTTAAGCTAATATTGTCCTTGTTTCGGGCCAAAGCCCAACAACAAGCCAAGCCTGGCCCAAGTAATCAAATCCCAATGCCATCTTATGGCTTGGACTATAAATACCCCTCTCCATAGCATAGAGAGGGGGTTGGTCATTCCGTATGTGTGTTTTCATATGTGTAAAGACCCTCCACTCTTTTCTTCTCTCTAATACATCTTCCATTTTCTCTTTTCTCTTTTCTATCTTATTAGTTTATGATTATTGCTTATTCTTGTGAAGTGGATGATATTTGGGATAAAGTCTTTATCTTAACACCATGTATGAAGCCTGGGAGTTTTTGATCTTCAATGAGTCTGGTTATGTGGGTTGTTTCATCTGTGTACCGAGTTATAAAAGCTTAGACACTCTCTCCCTCATTTCTTTTTATACCATTGATGGCTAGATGAGTTTTGGTTTGCTTCTTCTGCTGTTTGAAGTGCGTTCAGAACCTCCTCTTTAGGTCTTCATAATTTTTGACCACCCCCTTCGGAAGGCTGTTCCACCATATTCTTGCGGTGTCCTTTAATATATAAATGAACATGTGGCATGTCACTGGAATTGCCCATTTTTCAATCCTCATTGCTCCTTCAAAAATTTGTATGAAGTTATTGAGGTCTCTTTTTCCATCATAATATCCTACGTGTGGAGGGACTTTTAAACCGTCTGTAAATTGGAATTCTTTAATCCACCTTATTAGTGGCGAAGGATTGTTGGTATTATCTCCATATCCTCCCCTTGAGGGGTCTAAACATGGTACATTTTGCCTATAATACTGCCTCATAGGGTATGTCATCCCCGGGGGACATACGTGATTGCAGGGGTAAAGCTTATTTTGGTGGTAAGTACCATTAGGGAAGTAGGTGCTACTTTATGGGTAAACGTTGTTCGGAGGAAAAACGTTGTTTGGAGGATAAATATTGTTCGAAGGGTGGACGTTGTTCGAAGGATAAAGGTTGTTTGGAGGATAAACATTATTGGGAGGGTAAACATTGTTTGGAGGGTAAACGTTGTTAGGAGGATAAACATTATTCAGGGGTGATGTGTTGTTATGTAGGTGTTATATTATGTATCTAGTTTTACTATTTATTTTATGCCGACCATACCTAAAAACAACACTTTAACGGGCAGTGTACCAGGTCAAGATGTAGCTTCGTTGGTAAGTAGGGTGTCGATCACTAAGAGCGAGAGCGTTAATCCTAATTCTATTAGTATTTTAGTTATCTATGTTAGTACTAAATTAATCTAATTTGTATTAAACCTAAGTTAAACCTAAACTAGAAATAAGGGGGTTTTCAGCCTGAGAGACTGGCACGGTTTTGTGTATCTAACCTAAGGTTTTGATGACAAGTAAAGCAATAAACACACACAAGAAGACAAGCAAATGATAGAGAAGCGGTCAAGAACTAATGTAAGAAAAACATATCAACCATGAATAACCCGATAAAACACAGGTTTGTTTATTAACGCAATGATTGACTTATCTTGAAGGGCATATCATTCTTAGACTTAGGCGGTACTTCTTCCTAAGACCTAGACACATTAATTCTATCATAATTAGACGCATCCACATAAAGTAAGCATTTTTCATTATAATCTATCTTAGGAGATTAATAATTGTGCTCTTACTAAACCCTAGCTCATTGAGACTTTACTCACTTACTACTTAACGGCTCTTTATTTACTAGTAGTCCACTATCTGAGTCCTTAACAATGGAATAAGAACGTTCTTGTTGATACCAAGGTCACCTTATGGCTCAACTAAGCTCACTAAACTAAAGGCAAGGATAGGTCAATATTCGTGATCCTATGATTCTAGATATATAAATTGCAATATGGGGAGCTATCTCGGACTCTTAGCCTATGGCCCAAACAACACCAAAGTTGCAGCGCATTAAATATGTAGGACTAGACCCAGTTGAATGATAGGTCGCATATTTAAGCACGCAAATGAATATAGATTTATAAACATAAACAACAATCAACAGTAAATTAAGCAATCAAGATAAACAAACCAAACATTAGATCTTCATAAACATGGCTGATACCTAAAGGTATCAGCCGATAGTCATTGTAAAAATACACACAGTTTGATATATGAACGATTATAATAAAGAAACCTTAATCGAACGCGTATTCGGTTGCGCGAAGATTACAAGAGTTTTGCTATGATCTTGAGGCTCTTTGCTGACCTTCTAGGCTCCTTTATTCATCTCTTAATCGACTTGGTAGTTTAGGGATTTACTTGCATACCTAAAACTGAGTTTAGGATCGTCTATTTATAGAGTCTGGAAACTCGTCGATATGTCGTATCGAGCAATGTGGGATACGGCATATTGGGGATTTCTTAGAGTAAGGATCACATTTGATATCTTCCAGAATATTTTATTACTATATTGTGAATACGGCGTATTGATGTCTCCTGGATACGGCGTATTGGGTCTCCAATCCTTCGTGGTTATTTGTGAAGTGTAGGTACGGATACGCTGTATCTTCTTGATGGATACGGCATATTAAGGTCAAACCAGTTGATTCTTCTTCATTGACCAAAGTATTATATACGGCGTATCGTTGATGTGGATACGGCGTATTCTTCAAAGTCAGGTAATGGTCTTTTGATTCGTTAAAGTCTTGGATATGTCGTATAGGTCTAAAATAATACGACGTATTTTCTGTCAGATCAGTAGACTTTCTCGAACTCTTCGTTTATGCTCCAAAATGCGTACCTTTTAGCATAACTTCACCAAGTACTCCATAATTACTGCAATTCTCAAATACAAATGATTAAGTAACAATTCTTTGCAATAATTATACAAAATAGGTTAATTACATGGGATAAATGATGCCAGAAAATAGATGTTATTTGATGTCATCAGGGGGGGGGTAAATGTAGTACCCCGTAACATTTGCTTTCGTTCGGCGACCGTGATGTTACTGGTTAGAGTAATGAACTTCATACACGGGGCTTCTGCAGGCATTCAGAGCTTCTCTTGGTGATAAAGTTCTTCTCCTCCTTTTTACCTCTCGTAAATGTGCGGCTAGAGCGGCGGTATACCCTCCATGCCTTACCCCCTCAGCTCCTACGAAAGGCTGCGTCTGGTATCTTAGTGGGGCCTCCATTTCCCTCTCTTTATCAACTTCTTTGCTTGAGTAGTTTAATCGTGTCGCAACCCCCTAAAACCTCAATTCTTTCATCCTTTTTCTCATGAGAGGCTCTAGTTGGGAGTAACTGGCCATGACAAATGCCTCATCTACCGCCTGTGTGTTAGGGTGTACAGGTGTTATGAATTGTGCTTGGCTACTAGAGGTGATGTCGAAGGCTAGGTTTAGGGGTTTGATAGGCTGCGGGCCTTCCTCAATCTCTTTCCTTTCTTCACCAGTAGGCACTCTAGCTGACGTCATGAGTGTTGGTGATGAAGGTTGTTAGGATTAAAAGTCTTCGTGATGTTGTTTGAATTACTACTGCACATGTTTGTGTTAAAGATGCTCAACTGGATTTAGTAATGCTCATGAACTTCAAAGAAAATATGCTAAGTGTTTACTACTGCTAGTACAAAGTTACTATTGCTAGTGAATATTAGTACTGCTAGTGAAAATGTGCTAAGTGTTTACTACTGCTAGTGAATATTAGTACTGCTCAAGGTTAAGACTGCTCATAGATGAGTTAATGTTGATGAGGTTAATAGGTTAGTACTATTTGTTGTTAGTACTGCTTATATGATATGTATTAAGTTATTTGTTTATAGAAAAGATTATGGATACTTAAGAAAGTATTGTAAGCCGACTAGGACTCCTTGGTGTATAAAAGGAGGTCCTAGGGCATAGAGTTTGATATCTTTTTAATCAATCTTTTGAAGTATTAGACGTATAATTCATAGCTTCAAGGTCTTTGTAACCCTAATACTTTGAGAGTATTCTTATTATTATCATTAATAATATTAGAGCTTATTTGTTGAATTATATGTTCATTGAATTACTGTTTCATTAATAATTCTTCTTAATATTAAAGATTAGAATCCGTATAATCTTTAATACATTTAAACACAGTTTCTACTATAGTTGTGTTAGATTTATCTAATATAACTAAACCTTAAACAAGCTTAAGGAATTCGATCTATTGAAGTGGGATCAACAAGTGGTATCAGAGCTTGTTGAGAAGCTTTGAATAAGAAGAACCTGTTTTTGCTAAAAGATATGGATCAAGATTCTGCACACATGGTGGCTGCATCCAAAGTTCCCATGCTCAAACCTGGTGAGTATGAGATATGGAGGATGAGGATTGAACAATATATCCAGATGATAGACTATGCACTGTGGGAAGTCATAGAGAATGGTGCAACCTTGCCAAAAACAAAAATTATGGAAGGAGTTATGACAGAGATGCCTATTACAACTGCTGAAGAAAAGGCTCAGAGAAGATTAGAGGTGAAAGCTAGAAGTACTTTAATGATGGGCATTCCCAATGAACATCAGTTAAAGTTTAACTCTATAAAGGATGCTAAGAAGTTGCTGGAAGCTGTTGAAAAGAGATTTGGTGGGAATGCAGCTACAAGAAAGACTCAAAGGAATCTCTTAAAGCAGCAATATGAAAACTTCACTGCTCCAAGCTCAGAGATGCTTGATCAAACTTTTGATAGGCTTCAAAAGCTTGTGAGTCAGTTGGAGCTTTTGGATGAAAAGCTTTCACAAGAAGATGTTAATCAAAAGTTATTAAGAAGTTTGTCACCTGAGTGGAACACACATGCTGTTGTGTGGAGGAATAAAGCTGATTTGGATACAATGAGCATGGATGATCTCTACAACAACCTCAAGGTGTATGAACCAGAAGTTAAAGGGATGTCTAGCTCAAGTTCAAGCACACAGAACATGGCTTTTGTGTCCTCTTCAAATAACAACACTAGCAGCACTAATGAAGCAGTTAATACTGCTCATGGAGTTTCTACTGCTAGCACTCAAGTTAATGCTGCTAACTCTACAAATATTGATAACTTGAGTGATGCTGTTATTTGTTCTGTTATTTATGTATTATAAGCTAGTCATAACCAAATGAGTACCTTAATTGCCGTACTAAGGACTTACAACAAATTCATCCATATGACATTGAAGAGATGGATTTGAGATGGCAAATGACCATGTTGACTATGAGGGCTAAAGTATTCTTGAAGAATACTCGAAGGAGGCTTACAATCAATAGCAATGAGAATATTGGCTTTGACAAGTCCAAAGTGGAGTGCTACAACTGCCACAAGAAGGGACATTTTG
The DNA here is from genome assembly GCA_026074375.1 of Tanacetum coccineum. Classification (NCBI taxonomy): domain Eukaryota; kingdom Viridiplantae; phylum Streptophyta; class Magnoliopsida; order Asterales; family Asteraceae; genus Tanacetum; species Tanacetum coccineum. The sequence goes on along the minus strand of BQNB010006068.1, from coordinate 52,844 downwards.
CTAGGGAATGCAGAGCTCCAAGGAATCAATACTACAAGAACAAAGAAAGTACTAGAAGGAATCAAAGAAATTGGAACAATATGATGTCTCAAAAACTAGGAAGCAATTTTGAGATGTTTAATAAGGCTTGTTATGTGTGTGGATGCTTTGATCATTTGCATGTTGATTGCAATTACCATCAAAAACAGTTTCAAAATCAAAGGATGTAAAACCTCGTTTGGAATAATGCACAAATGTGAGTCATTAAAACTTGCTAAAAACTCCACCCCTATGCTAAAAAGAACTTGTTCCAAGAGCAGTACTAAAGAAGTCTGACTAGTATTCTATTAATATGCTAGACAAAGATTTCAGAAAATGGCAGTATCATTAATACTGCTAGAACAAGTATAATACTGCATCCACTCAAAAACAACAGTGAATGCTGAAGACCAATGTCATATCTTTCTAAAACAGCACATTCAACTATTAATAGCCCATAAATAGAACACAAATTAAAAACCTAATCTTAATCAAAGGGTAAAATAACTGTTAAGGTAAAAATAATAATACTGCTAGGCCAAAAGCAATAGTTAAACTAATCTTGTTCCAAGGGCAATAATGTATCATGGCTGTTCAAAGGCCTCACCTACATAATTGTTGGGTTGGAAATCAAAGAATTAAAGTTTTAGACCATGATTCCTAAACACAACAGTGCTCAATCACACCTAAGAAGTTTTTGATTAATTGATGCACAAGCAGTCCAAGTCATGATGGCTTTTGGTCCCCAAAAGAAACTGATTTTTCTTATCCAATATGCAAGTCAATCCACAAAAGGATTTACAGGATAAAAGGAGTGATTGATAGTTAGGATGCTCAAAGGCACATGATAAAGAACATGTTCCTATCTTACAGACCTGATGAAGAAATAGACCTGAGGATATGGTTGCTTTTGGAGGGAACCCCAAAGAAGGGAAAATCACAGGAAAATGTACCATTAAAACTAGTAATCTAGATTTTGAAAATGTGTATTTTATGAGAGAGTTAAAGTTTAATATATTTAGTGTCTTACAAATGTGTGATAAAAAGAATATTGTTCTTTTTAATGACACTAAATGTATTGTTTTATCTCCAAACTTTAAGTTTACTTGATGAAGCCAAGTTTTACTAGAGTATCCTAAAAGAACAATATTGGTAATAGTTTGATTTTAAAGAACATAGTTCCTAAAAAGAGGTTTAACTTACCTTTTTGTAAAAAGAAAAAAAAAAAAACAAAAAATAGGGAAAAAAAAAGGAAAAAGAAAAGGAAGAGAACAAAGAACAAGGAAAAGACAAAAACAGAAATAAAAAGAAAAAGAAAAAGAAAAAAAAAAAAAAGAAGATATAAAAGACCACAAAAGAAAAAGCAACAAAAACAAGAAACAAAAAAACAAAAAGACACAAAGACACAAAACCCATTAGACACACTGACCAACACAAAAAGCAAAAAAAAAAAACAAAAGCACAAAGCATAAGAAGGAAAGAAAGAAAAAAAAAAAAACAAAACAAAAGAAAAAGAAAAAAAAAAAAAGATGGCCCAAAGAAAAAGAAAATAAAATACAAAAAAAAAAGCACAAAAAGAAAAAGGGAAGAAGAAAAGAAATAAAAGTAAAACAAAACCCGTCTTCCTCGCCCCCCGCCCCCTATCGACCCCTTTGCCACCTCCCCTTGTACCCCACGCCCCTCCCCCCCTCCCCCCCTCCCCCACCCCCCCCCCCCCCCGCTCCCTCCCCCACACCCCCCCCCGACTCCCCTCTCCCCCCCCCCCCCACCTCCCAGCCCCCACGCCCCACTGCCGCTCCCTGCCGCCCCTCCCCTCTTTCGCCCCCCCCCCTCCTCCCGCCCCTCCCCCACCCTCCCACTCCCGCCCCGCGATCGAACCGTCCGTCGCCCCCTCACACACCTTGGTCCCGCCCTATATTTTTTCTCCCCCACTCGAAGACTCTATCCTCCTCCCTCCTCCCCACTCCCCCTCCCCCCCCCATCCTTCGCCCCTCCCCCCACCCCACCCCTCCCCCCGTCTTTTCTCTCGCGCCGTTCACGCCCCTACCCCCCCTCTCTCACCCCTACCCCCTCCCCCGACAACCGCTTACCCCACCCCCTCATCCAGCCCCCCCCCCTCCTCTCCCTTCTCTCCTCCCCCTTGCCCTCCGCACCCCTCCCCCTCTCTCCTTACCCTATCCGCTTCCCCCCCCCGCCCCTCCCCCCGCCCCACCCTCCCCCCCAGCCTCCCCCACGTTTCACCTTCACGTCCCTTGTCTCCTCACCTCCCCCACAATCCCTCCTTCCCCCCTCCCCCTTCCTCCTCACCCCTCTTTCTCCTACCCTCCCCCCTACCCCCCGCTCGGTCCCCCCCCCCCCCCCAGGCTCCCCCATTCGTCCTGCCCCATCCCCCCCCTCACCGCCCCCGCCCCTACCCGCCCCCCCCCCACCTCCCTTTCCCCCTTCCTCCCCCCACCCCGCTCCCCGCCACCACCCCCCCTCCCTCCCTTCCTCCTCCCGCTCCCCCCCCCCCTCCCCCCCCCCTCCCCTCCCCCCCCCCCCCCCTTCCCCTCCCCTTGCCCCCCCCTCCCTCTTTCTCCCCCCCAACTACCCCCCCCCCTCCCCCCCCCGCCCCCCCCCCCCCCCCCACCCCCACCCCCCCCCACCTCCCTCACCTCCCTCCCCCCCCCCCCCGGCTCCCGCCCTTTCCCCCCCCCCCAACCCTCCTTCCCCTCCCCACACCACTCCATCCCCTCCCCCCCCGCCTCCTGCGCCCCCCCCCCCCCCATCCCGCGACCCCCCACCCCCCCCCCCCCCTCCCACCCTGCGTGTTGTTGTCCCCCCCCCCTTCTCCCCCCCCCCCCCCCCTTCCCCTCGCCCCCCCCCCCCCTCCCCACCACCCCAACCCCCCCCCCTCACCCCGCTCCTCCCCCCCCCTCCCCTCCCCCCCCCCCCCCCCCCCCCCCCCCCCCCGTTCCCCACCCCCCCTCCCCCCATCCGGCCTCTCTACCTCCCCCCTCTCCTCCACCCCCCCCATGCTCCCCCCCCCCCCACTTACCCCCCCCTCACCCACTTCCACCACGCCCCCTCCCCACGCCCTCCCCCCACTCTCACCCCCCACCCCCCCCCCCACCCCCCCCCCCCCCCACCCCCCACCCTCCCCCCCCCGCCCCTCCCCCCCATCCCCCCCCCTCCCCCCCCTTCCACCTCCTCCCCACCCCCCCCTCCCCCCCCCCCCCCCCCCCGCACCACCTCCCCCCCCACCCCTACTCCCACCCCATCCCCCGCACCCCCCCCCCGACCCACCACTCTCCCCTCCCCTTCCCCCCTCCCCCCCCCCTCTCCCCCTCCCCACTCTAACAACCCCACCCCACTCCCATCCTCTCCCCCCACCCCCCCCCCCCCTCCCCCTCATCCCCACCCCCAAGTTCTCGCCCGCCCCCCCCCCCCCCCCCCCTACCCCCCCCCTCCCCCCCACCCCCCCCCCCCACCCTCACCCCCTCCCGCCCCGCCCCCCTGCCCCCCCCCGCTACCCCCCCCCTCTCCCCCCCCCCCCCCCACCCCCATCTCCCCCTCCTGATCCCCCCCGCGCCCCGCCACCTCCCCTGCCCCTCCCCCCCCCCCCTTCCCCCCCCCTCTACCCCCCCCCCCCCCGCCCACCCCCTTCTTCCCCCCGCCCCCCACCCACCCCCCTCCCCTCCCCCCCCCCTCCCCCCTCCTCAGCTAACCTGCTCTTCCCCGCCTTCCTTACGTGTATATCCCCACCCCCGTTCCCCTCGCTCTCCCTTTCCCGCTCCCCCCCCCCCCTCCGTCTCACTACTTCTCCCCCTACCCCTTCCCCCGCCTCCCCCCCTTTCACTTCCCCTCTTCTCCCTCACACCTGCCCTTCCTTCTCATTCCTTCCCCTCTCACCCCCCGTCCCCTTGCCCTCCTCCCGCCTGTCTTTGGCTCCGCCGTTACCTTTTCTATCCCCTCCCTCTCTACGCCCCCTTATATTCTCACCTCCTCCTTTCCCGTCACCTCCACCCCCCCCCCCACCTCCCTGGATGTCTAATTCCCCTCCCTCCCGCTCCCTTTGCTTCCCCCCTCGTTCCGTTCGTTCGCCCCCTTCCCCCCCTCCCCGCTACCCCCGCCCCCCCGCCCCTCCCCTTCTCCACCCCCCGTCTTCACACCCCTACCTACCCTCCGTCCCACCCCTCCTACCCTACCCCTGCCATTACCTCCTCGCCTCACCTCTCCCCTCCCATTGACGCTCCCCGTTCCCCCTTATCCTCCCCTCCCCTCCCCCCTCATTCCCACCCGTTCTACTCCTCCTTTTCCCTACTTCCCCCCTCTGTCTCTCCCCCCCCCCCCCGCCCTCCCCACAACGACGAGACCCCTCCCCCTCACCCTCCCATCCTTTCCCTCCACCCCCCCCTCCCCCTTCCCCCCCGCCCCCCCCCCCACCCCCCCCCCCCCCCCCTCCCCCACCCCTCCCCCCTCCATACTCCTCTTCCCTATCCGATATTCTACGTATGTCCCCCCCTTCCCGTTTATTGGGTCTCTTCCAGGCCACCGTTCCCTCCCTCCCCCTTACCTCCCTCCCCTCCCTCCTCGCCTACTTCCCACTCCCTTCCTTGCCTCCCCTGCTGCTTCCACGTCCTCGCCCACCTCCCCCCCCCCGCCCCGCGCCCCCCATTCTCTTGCTCCTCCGTCTGTCCCCGTCCCCCCACAATACCCCAAGCCCGCCCCCCTACCTCCCTCCTACGAACATCCCCGCCCTCTCTTTACTATCCTTATCCACCCTCCTGTGTCTCCATCCCTCTACCCCTGCCACCCCCCCTCACTCGATCCTCCCTCCCCCCCCCTCCCCCCAACACTGCCCCCGCCATTGTTCTTCCCCCTGCCTACCCCCTTGCCCCCTCTCCCCCCCCTCCCCCCACCCGCCCCACCCCGCCCCAGTCCCCTACTCTCGTCCCCCCTACCTTCAGCCCCCCGCACACCATTCCCCCCTGTCCCCACCTCACTCTCCCCGTTTAGTTACACCTCCCGAACCCCCGTCCTCCCTTCCCACCGTGCGCTCCCCACTACCTCCCTCCCCTGCTCCCCCCCGTTATTCCACCCCCTCTCCCTCCGTCCATGCCCGCAACCCCACCCGCCCCCCACATCAGTCCAACACCCCAATGTCCAATCCTAGACCGTACCCAACCCAAAACCCCCCACTGTCCACCCCAAGTTAACCTCTATCCCACATAATACCTCAGTATTTATTATTATCCCCAAGAACTAACCCACATAATAGCCACATCTCCCCCAAGTGATGCTAGGACAACATTCCCGCCGCACACCGCCTCATAGATAAGACCAAAACCGCGAACTCAAACAGTCTACCTTTAACATTAGTTGCAAATTGACATGTAAGGTGTCCCACCCTATGACAAATGTCTCAAGAAAAAAATGGTATTGCCTATTGTATTCAAGATGATTTCAATAGATTACATGTGGTTTTTACTCTTCTAGCTACTAAGGAAGAGACTAGTGGCATTCTTAAGTCCTTTATAAATGGGATAGAAAATCTAGTAGATCACAATGTTTCAGTGATTTGAAGTTGATAAATGGACTGATTTCACAAAACAAAGAAATACATCATTTTATGGAAAGAATAAAAGGGTCTTTGAGACAATATAGTATAGCTAGAACTCCTCAACAAAATGGAGTTGCTGAGAGGAGAAATAGGACACTAATTGAGGCTGCTAGGACTATGCTAGCTGATTCTAAGTTGCCAACTACTTTTTAGGCAGAAGCAGTTAATACTGCTTGTTATGTGCAAAATAGAGTGTTAGTAGTTAAGCCTCATAACAAGACCCCATATGAACTTTTTCATGGTAGAACACCAACTTTAAGTTTTATGAGACCATTTGGGTGTCCTATTACCATTCTTAATACCATAGATCACTTAGGCAAATTTAATGGTAAGGCTGATGAAGGTTTCTTTGTTAGATACTCTTTGAATAGTAAAGCCTTTAGAGTATTCAATAGTAGAACAAGGATAGTGGAAGAAAACTTGCATATTAGAGTTTTGGTGGGTGTTATGAAATTATTTTGTAAACAGACTTAAGTCGGTAGTTAAAGATTTAAGTCTGGTATACATAGTTTAAGTGTGCTCCGTACAAAGTTTAAGTCGGCAGTACTATAGTTAGTACTGGCCTTTTCTAGTTAAGTCTGTTTATGTAACAGAATAGTTATAATAGTTATCTTAGAGATATCTTAGGAAAGGATATGCATTATCCTTTTACGCCTGTAGTAAAGCCCATTAGGTTTTCCTGGTGTATAAAAGGAACGCCTACGTCAAACAATGTTTAGCATGAGATGAACTAGTATTCTAATAAAATTTAATAGCAAATTGCAAAGTTTTTCCATTGTGATCTTTCTTAGTACATTGGTGTTAAGATTCCCGCATTATCACAATAGAATTCATAGTCATTGACTCCATAAGTTGATTTGGATTTATCAGTTGCTATTGTCCTACAAAAGGCTAAACAGATCCAAGACTTTGGACCTACAAGTGGTATCAGAGCCTTTAGAAGGACTCTGAGTAAGAAGAATCACAAGAACACAAACAATCACGTTTAGATCTAGAAAAATGTCTCAACCAGCTAATGATGATTTCTCTCAACATCTTAGTGATGATGAAGCATCATACCATGAAGATGCATCGAAAAATTGGGTACAGCAACCAATAAACCAAAACAAAAACAACAACAACTCATTCCTACCACAACCACTATCTCAAATATCAAACTCCCAATTCTGAAAATGAGGAGTAGAATATGGCCATAGAATGGAGCATTACCTTGAATATATTGACAATGATGTTTGGAAGGTAATTCAGAATGGAAATTCTAAGAAAGAATCACTGAAAAGCTGGTGTTTGTTAGAATACTTCCACAGTATCTGCTGCAGAAATTCATGCTGTTGAAAAGGGAAAGGAATGCAAGAACCTATCTAACTTATGGCTAATCACCAAGGAACATCTGAGAAGATATCATGGAACGGATGATGCAAAAGACATTTGGAACCATAAGGACTAGGTTTGGTGGTAATGCAAATTCAAAGAAGATGCAGAAAGCTGTTTTAAAACAACAGTTTGAAGCATTTACTATATCAAGTTCAGAAGGGTTAGAAAAGGGATATGACAGGTTCCAACAACTACTCTCACAGTTGGAAGCCCATGGTGCTGAAGTATCAACTGAGGATGCAAATCACAATGTCTCCAGGACCATTGCCACCATCTGGTTCAATCTGGCAAAGACCATATACTAAACCAGATGTTGACACTTTTGTCTATTGATGAATTGTATAACACCAACCTTAGGTTTTTGAGCGAAGACCTCACAAGGTACCTCAAAATCATCTACAAGTGCCCAAAATGTGCTTTTTTATATTTCACACAACAAGATCAGCAATACAAGGTAAGTCTGGACATACTGGTCCCTACAAAATTTACACTCCTTTACTCCTACTTCTTCAAACAATATTCAAGAAAGAGAAGTTCCTGCTGGTTTTGCTGATGAAGTTATTTATTCACTCTTTGCCAAACAATCTGAAGATTTGGACTTGCTTCATGAAGACCTAGAACAGATTGATGATGTGGACATTGAAGAGATGGACATAAACTGGCAGATAGCAATGATTGCTATTCGAATGAAGAAGTTCTACAAAAAGACTGGAAGGAGAGTCCGGATTGATGGAAACAAACCTGTTGGTTTTGACAAAAAGAAGCTTGAATGTTTCAAATGTCACAACACTGGTCATTTTGCTAGAGAATGCCCATCCAAGGGGACAAATGATGGAAAGAAAAGAGACTCTTTTTATCTAGATCAAGGAGCTGGAAAGAAAGAGCAGAGTCAGAACTGTTTGCTGACTATGGATGATGGTGTTGTCAATTGGGGAGAACATACAGTAGAGGAAGAAGAGACAAATCATGCACTCATGGCAATCAGCTCAAATACTGAGGTATCATTATGTTCTAAAACTTGCATTGATTCATATAATAAGCTTAAAACACTGTGTGATGAACAAATGAATCAGTTAGGTGAACAAGAAGCAAAAATACTTGCCTATACTCTAGCTGTTAAGAAATTAGAAGCTTAAATTGCTACTTTTCAAAAGCAGCAATTATCTCTAAATGAACAGCTTACATTTCAAGCAAATGAAATATATGCAAAAGATGAAAAGCTTAAAAGATATAGGAGAATAGGAATGAAAGCTGTAAAAGAAAAGGAACAATTGAAGAAAACAGTAGATTCATGGAAGGATTCTTCTAAAAACCTTTGGAAATTAATTGATTCTGGTATGAGTTCCACTAGTAAAGTTGGCTTAGGGTATGAAATAAAATCAAACAATGAGTTTTTAAGCTATGAGGAAGAAATGAATCGATCTGTGTTCAAGTGTACAAAAGAAGACTATATTAACAAACCTTTGTACAGTAGATTTACAAAGACTAATAGTTTCAAAGGAGTTCCACATCCATTAACTGGAGACTATACTCCTAAACCACAAGAGGAAATTGATGATTCTTTGTATGTTTATGGTAAAAAGGGACCTCAAAAGCCTGAAATTAGTGACTCAGATGACAACTCTACTGAGCATTCTACCTGTCAATCAAATGATAGTGAAGGATCTTGTGGAAATACCTCTAAGCACTCTTTTGAGTCTGAATCAGAAAGTATAAGTGTACCAAATGAGATGTCTACGTCTAAGTCTGTAATAACTAATGAATTAAATCAAAAGAAGTTGAACCTAGTTGTGCAAAACACGTAAAAACTCCTAGGCAACAAATGAAAAATCAAGGGACATCTGAAGTTAAAGGAAAGAATTGGAATAAAATGATGGAAAGAGAACTAGGAGAAGGTTACTCTTTCATAAAAAAAGTATTTTGTTTGTGGCAGCCTAAGTCATTTGATCAAAGATTGTGACTATTATGAAAAGAAAATGACAAGAGAGGCTGAGTTTAAGAAACAAAGGGTTTTTAATACTGGTAACAGGGTGGCAAAACCAGTATGGACTAATGCAAACAGGGTTAATCATGCTAATCAATTTGTTCCTAGATCAGTACAACTTAATACTGGTAGGACAAATGTTAATTCTGTTAGGCCTAGAGTTAATACTGGTAGTTCTAATGTTAATACTGTTAGATCTAGACAGCCAGTACCTACCAGGACCTCAAATAGCTTTAGTCCTAAAAGACCACAGGTGAATCTACTGTTTGATCCAAAAAACCAATTCATACCAATAAACACAAACAGTTTTAGTCCTGTTAAGACCCCTGCGTGATTTTTTAATACAAAAGAAAGTCATTTTTCCAATCACAATTCAACTGTGAGAAGACCCATTGTAGTAATGCAGCAAGATAAGAGATTGACTTAATTCTAATGCTGTTTAAGGGATATTGGAGGCAATGCTGTTAAGGAACTCAGTAGGTTATAATTGGGAGGAGACCAAGACCCAAACTCCAAATTATAATAGTGGATAATTTTGTTAGAACTGTAAATATTTAAAGGACACAAGGCAGGACCAAGCTGTGAAAAAGGCTGGGTCACTAAGAGAAACTAATTTTTCTATTTACATGTGCAAGATCATCAACTCAAGAAACATGGAGGACTGGGTATATTTGGATAGTGGAAGTTCAGGGCACATGATCTTTGGTTAACAAGGATCACCTGGCATGTTTTGATTTTGAAGGAATACATAAAGGGGGATATGTTACTTTGAAGGTTGAAAAGGCTAAATTACTGGTTTAAGGCTTTAGAATTAGAGTTGGTATTTAGATTTTGATAGTGTTGTCTTTTGTAAAAGAACTTGGTGCATTTTCAATCTTTTCGACAATATCACAAATATGTGATAAAAGAAGCACAAGTTCTTTTTACTGGAGACTGAGTTGTCTTGTTTGTCTCTTGACTTAAGATGCCTTGGATTGAAAATCAGAACTTCTGTACGGTCCCTAGGCAAAACAATTATGTACAGTTTTGATATTGAAGAAACCTCGGTCTCATAATAGATTTATTTTTGGGGGGGGGGTGGGCCCTTGTTTGATTGCAAAAGCCACATCTTATGAAATTACATTATGGCACAAGAGGGTTAGTAATATAAATTTTTAAAACACTTAAACCTAGCTTTGTTGAAGGGAAACCATGTAAGAGGTCTACTTCCAAAGGTTTTCAGATTATGACCATACATGTGTTGCCTGCCAAAAAGGTTAGCAACACAAAGGCCTCCTGTAAGGTCAAGTTAGATAGAAACCTTTACTGTACCATTAAACCACCTTTGCTTTGGATCTTTTTAGGCCTTACTTTTGTAAAGAGTATTATTATGCAAGTTAGTGCCTTGCTAATTACTGATGATTGTTTACCAGATTTGTTGGGTATTATTCTTGGCTACAAAGGATTGAAACTAGTGGGTCCTTCAGAACTTCATTAGACAATATTGAAAAACCAACTTAATCACAAGGGTGTTAAAAATTAATTCTGATCAGATAATGGCACCAAATTTAAGAATAGGGATATGCTTGAATTCTGTAGAAACAAGGGTTAAGTATGGGAATCTACCAACCAGGAAGATGGTTCTAAGTGACTCAGAGAGTGAAGATGCTGCTAATTCTTCCATACCTGGGAGGAATTTAGGGAAAGAAGATGTATTTGAAACTCCTAAGGGCAATGATTCAGGAGGAGGTAGACATTAGTCCAAAGTGGTTCTGCAGGTTGCTGACGACCACTTAGTGCAGGTTGGCTTCTCAAAAGACAAGGGACTTATAATAGGAGGTTAAGTATGGTCTCAAGAAGAAATTGGTTGTTGGAAGTTAGTTCTGGTGATAGAAAGTTTAAGTCTGCTACTGAGGAGATTAAGTCTGGTTTCACAAGTATTAGTTCTGGTGAAGTCAGAGTCAGCCAAGAAAAGGAAAGGAATACTTGAAGAACAACTCAGCCTAAAAGATCAAAGTAACAGATTTCAGAAGTGGAAGTTAGCTTAGCAAAGATTGCATGAATCAAAGCTAAGAGCAAGCTGAAATTGAAAGAAAAGCTGAACTTCACAACAGATTAGATAGCATGGTTGCTAAAAAGGATTGGAATGATGAGTTTGAGATGTCTGGAAGTAACAAAGAAAAAGAGCTGTCTGAAGTTCAACAGTCAAGCTCAACATATCATCCTTCATAGTTAGAGCCTCTCAATGAGAGTCTATTGTTAGTTAGTTTATGTATTAGTTAGTTTTGCCCCAAGGATCATTTGATTTGGGCAGTAGTAGATTAATAATTATAGTAAAAACCTTGTTTGATATCTTATTGTTACTTTATTATTCTGCTTCTGCGTATATATGTTAAATTCTGTAATAATAACTAATCCTAGTTGGGCCCTCCTACGAACGATTCTCAACAAATTGGTGCTTCAGAGCGTTGTTCTTTTTACATGATCTAAAATTACTCACTTTAGATTGACCATAATAAAACATTGAATCCTAATATAGAAATCAATAGCATATACGAAGCTCTAGTTTTACAATTGTTCTTATTAGTACGTTGTTAAGATTTCGTATTAGCACATTAGTTTTCATAGTCATGTCTCTCTTATAGTGATTTGGATTTATTCAAGTTAGCTATTGGCTTTACTAAAAAAGGGCTATATCAGATCAAAGATTTGGATCAACATGTGGTTTCAGAGGCTGGTGGCTCGTAGATATATAGGATTATACTAAGGTTAATGTATCGATTGCAAAGTAGAAGAAGAATTCGTTGTTAATTATGTACATCATAAGGGAGATCATGGGTTTTAGGGTTGGATTCATAAGATTATAGTTTGATGATTGATGGCGTAATCAAGAAACCCTTGATTTTAGGATTCAGTTATGGAAGTTTTGGTTGTAGTTCGTTGGTGTTTATGAAACAGTAAAGGTGTACATGACATGTCACGTTCTGGATTGGCTTGGTATACAAAAAGCTAAAGGAACTGCTTGGGCCAATAAAGAAGATTACTTAATACTGTTTGGCACATGTGAAGTTACATTAATACTGTGAGGTATAAGAAAGTTTATTGGTCATTACTGATTCGAGTAATGCATTCTTTGTTTATTTGTTAAAAATCAGTTTTAAAAAGTAATTAAGTTAATATGTTTGTGCACATGGAGGTTAATACTGTTATTTGATTCGATGTTTTGTGCATTTTGACTGGTATGATTTCTCTATGTTCGTGTCATCGCCAAGTTGGATTTAAATAATTGCTGTATTCGTGTTTTACTGCTCCTTGTGAGTTTGTACTGGGGCTATCATGGTTTTTAATGTCTTTGAAAAGATAGTACTGCTTAGATTAACAACAGTGTAGCGACAGATAAAGTGTCACTATATGCCATGGGAGGAAGGAGCAATTGGATTAGTTGTAAGTTTTTGCAATCAGAATCTGTGCGGTTATGGTTGCTATTGGGAGGGGGATACTGCTACTTTTGTTATTGTTAAGATAATTATTTTATTAAAAACAATTATGGTTGGGGTAAATGGTAGCTGTAATTTTTATGTGTAATTAATATTCATTGAATGTATCTTTTGATTGTAAACTTCTAATCTTACTAATATTATATTTGGTGGTTATATGTTTTGCATTGGTATAAATACTACATTGTACGGGTGACAGCTTTGTAATAGTTTTGGAGACAGAAAAAGCGTCCGCTAAGTGCTTTGGTTTGTTAATACCGCTTTTTGAAGCAGTTTGTACCGTTAGTGTTATCCGACATAGCTAGTTTGTACCGCTAGCTTTATCAGATATCGGATAACTTACGGTTTTGGATCTCGGATAGATGATGATATTATGGCTTTGTTTTTGGGGATTATTATGAAGAAAATTGGTTATTGCTTTATTTTTTGATGTTGTTGTTGATTGTTTTCAGGGTTGTAGTTCTTATCATAACTTTACTGGTTCAAACATTTAAGGTAACTTGTTCTGTGCTTTAATTGTTGTGACGAAGGACTTGATGAAACTAGCAAAGTGTGAGATTTATCTTATGGTGCTCAAAAATGCTCACATTTAGCTATCACTTTTAGGAAGTTAGTTGTTGTGCTAATGTCTCTTTTATAGGTTAAATGAGGATTTTTGTCAAGAGATTGCGATCTACTTATATTTTTGGTCTTGTATAAGTTGGACGTCACGTGGAATTGTGCAGACATAAGACACAAGTTTGGGAAAATTCTACTTCTTAATACATTATGGGTTTACTCATTTTTCGTTCATCACTAATTACCACTTGGAGTATACTGAGTTGAGATTCAAGACAGGATGGGGGTTTAGCATACTATCAGGGGAGCTTATTGTTAACCATGTTTAAACCATCTACATTGTACCACTGAAGGGGAAATGTTTACTAGTTGCTCATCTACAGAAGACCCCTATTTGATGATGACAAAAAGGGGAAGAAGTTTGATCGATTTGCAGCTTTGATGATTGTCAGGTGTAGAAATAACATATCCATTAATACCTAATAAAATAACCCAATTAAACCCAAAACAGACATAAATATGGCATAAAAAATATGCTTGTATTGTTGTTTTGTGTGTGCAGGTAAGGATTTATATCAAAAAATCACAAGAAAACAGTCAAAAAAACGTGCAAGCAGGGACAACAGGAGAATCAGAAAATGAGTACTAAAAATAGGAAGCCATTAGAATCAAAGCCGAAGCCAGAAAAGTCAGCCTTCAGTTCTAGTCAGTCAAAGAAAAGTTCATTCATTAGTCTGCAAAAGTCAACAAGAAGAAAGAAAAAGGAAGAAAAGAGGAGGAAAAAGAGAGAAAGAGAAGGAAAGAAGAAAGGGAAAAAGAGAGAGAGAGAGAAGAGAGGAAGAAAAGGAGAGAGAGAGAAGAAGACAAGTACATAAGAGAAGGAAAAGAACAGAGGAAGAAAAGATAGGGAGAAGAAAGAAAAGGAAAAGAGTAGGAGAGAAGAGAGAAGAAGAGAAAAGGTAGATGAAAAATAAGTTGTAGTTAGGTAATTAATTATCAAGAAAAATCATAAAAAGAGAAAAATCTTAGAAAATGGGAAGTCGGGTGTTTTATAACTTGTGATCTCTTATCTCTCTCAACAAAAATCTTTGCTACTTTTCAAAGGTTTAGTTTGGGGAATTTTCGAGGTATTTGGTTATAAGGCATGTGATATTGCGTGAGGACACACAATCGTTTAGTTTGGGGAATTTTGATAAGTGTAGAATACACATATCCGTTTGTACCTAAAATAACCCAATTAAACCTAAAACAGACCAAAAATGGCAAAAATATGCTTGTATTTGTGTTTTGTGTATGCAGGTACGGATAAATAAAAAATCACAAGAAAACAGTCAAAAGCGAGCAAGCACGGACACGAAAATCTAAAGAGTACAAAAAGAAGCCAGAGAACCAAAACCTTAGCCCATTTCCTTTTATAACAACTCCAAGGACCAAACTTGCAATTCCTGAAAGTTATTTATAACTTGAAAAAGGGAAAAGAAAGAGAGGGACTGAAAGTGTAAATATGCCAAAGTATAACAGTTTTTAACTGTCAAAATTAGGCGCGAAACACCTTTTACTGTTCACCCATCATCCCACCTTTCACCCTCAGGGTAAATCAAATGGGTTTTCCAAATTAAAGGGTGCTTAGGTTAATTCATGAGCTCACTAACACAAAGGAAGGGACAAATCAATCTTTATCAAGGGATTACTTAACCTCTCCCAATCAAAGGCCACGTCAACAATGGTGAAAGCATAATGGAATGTGGGTTTTTGTGCTAAAACACTCACAAAAGAAGCACAATGCCATCCAAAAGAGAATGACATGCTGACAATCTTTAGGTGTCCACAAATCAATCTAACGGCCACAATAGAAGCTCAAATGATTGAAGAAATGATTGGTTGAGATTGATAGATTGGAGAGGAGGGCAAGAGGGCTAGAATCTTCTAAGGCAGCCTATAAATAGGCCTCACTTCTCACACACATAGAATCTAGTTTTTTAGTAATTTTTAGTCTAGCTTAAATTCGTATTTTTCTTAAATGTAATTTTCTTTTTTATGTAATCAGTAACTTTTATTAATGAAATTTAGTTTAAATCATTCATAAGCTCTCTTTTCTTGTTATTTAAAAGTTGTCTTAATAAGCCAAATTGTCTTAATAAGCTAATAAGCTCATTTTAAGCTCTTTCAGTCTATAAGCTAAAATAGAGCTTATTGAATTCAGAATTAATCTTACTTAAACCTTAAATCAGTTTAAACTTACATTTATTATAGACCTTATTGGATATGAGTTTTTTGGAAGGGGATCTTAACTTGGAAGAGATCCCAAGGACTTTACCCTAGCTTATCTAATAAGCTAGGGAGCTTGTAGCTGCCTTTATTGGTCCTCTTGTTTAGCTAGAGTTTGTAAGTTTCTCTTTCATTTCCTTTAATTCTAGCTTTAAATAGTGATCTCATTGCTTTCAATATTTAGATCTGCTTATTTGCTTATTCTCTTTACTTATTAGTGCTTATTTGAGTTTTATCTAGCTAAATCATCATAGTTGTTTATCTGTTTTCAATTTTCTTAGATTAAATCATAGATTTTCATATAATTGTCTTAAAAACCTCAAAAAAACCAAAAATATAGTAAAAAGCAAAAGGTAGGGAAAGGTATAAGTATTGACAAGAGTCTACAAGGAGATTCAGGAATTGGTAAAGAGGAATCAGTAGACGTATGAATCCAACTCCTTCGGGGAATACAAAATCTAATTATTGTGGCATATTGGAGATATTTCAAAAGGTGAAAGGAAGCATTATCAGTATAAGCGCAAATGGGAGCTGATTACCGTTTATATGAGCTTTGAAAAACATCGCTATGCTTAAAGGACTTCAATAAGCAGTTGATCTTATTGAGTTGCTACAGGTGGGTATGCAGAAAATATATGGAAAAAAGATAGGCCTGAAGATGCTTATGTCAGAGTAATATGGAGTGTAACTCAGGACTATGTTGATCCACCTCACAATGAAGATGCTATTTGGAGCTTACCACTACAGCAAAAGATGATTAGTTGGAGATATTATGACAAGTGTGCAGTACATTGTCTAACCTTGGAGGCATGCAATATTTATATGTTTGCACGATAGGGAAGTATCCTTCGGTCAAAGATGACCTGCCAAGTGATGCTGAAAATGAAGCTTCTGGATGGAAAAATGAATGAAGTTTGTTATAATTAGAGTCTGAAGAAGACAGTATTATGGCATTAGAGTTGATCAGGTTTATTAAGAAGATACTTGCAGAGTTAGAACCTAAAGAATAAGATTGATGAGATTGAGAAGGGTTTGAGTGTTGGCTAACCACCACACAACAAATGGTCATCAGTTCACCATGCTTAATAGGCATAAGGACTGGCTAGTCCAGAGCAAACGGCTACTGATAAAGACTTCTCAAATCCGTTGATGGTTGACAGTTTACCAAAAACTGTATTGTAATTAACTCACTATGTTTTTAAAACAAAGAGTTAGCTACTCCAGAGCAAACGGCTACTGGTAAAGAGAATTCAAATCCGTTGATAGCTAATAATTTGCTAAAAATCATATGGTAATTCAACTCACCATGTTTCACATACTAAGAGTTGAAATGGTCATCAATGTACCATGGTTTATGAACCAAACATTGGCTACTCCAGGGTTAATGGCTAACTGGTAAAGAGACATCAAATCAATTACAATTTTCAATGATTCACCTCTCTCAGTAGTTAACATACCTGGAAGTGATGAGAATAGACTAAAACTTTATGATTTGATGTACATATAGTCAATGTTGTTGTTTCTATGTTGCTGAAGAGATAGTACATGTAGCTGTGAAGTGTTGGTCATGATATTTACAAGGTTAGATGCTGCAAATATCAAGAAGTGATGCTTTAAAGAGTTGCTGATAGAAATCAAGAGTTGCAGTTCAAGAATAATTCCAAAGATAATGCTCACAACATCCTCAGGAAGCTCATAATGAAGATATTCAAAGAAACTTGAAGTTCACAAGTGAAGATCAAGTTAGGGGAGGATTGTTAGGAATTATATAAACAAACTTAAGTCTGATAGTTATAGATTAAGTCTGTAGACATAGTTGAAGTCTGCCAGTACTAATTAAGTACGGCAGTACTATAGTTATACTGGCCTTGTCTAGTAAATTGTTTATGTTAACAAAATAGTTATAATGTTACTTAGAGATATCTTAGGAAAGGATATGCATTATCCTTTTACGCGTTTGTAAAGCCCATTAGAGTTTCCTTGGTGTATAAAAGGAACCCTACGGAATAGTGTTTGAGATATAGAACCCTAATAGAAATCAATAGAAAATAGAAAATTTTTACATTGTGTTCTTCTTAGTACTTGTGTTAAGATTCCGCATTAGCACATAGTATTTATAGTTATTGTCTCTCATATAGTTGATTTGGATTTATTCAAGTTAGCTATTATCTTACAAAAGGCTAAACAGATCCAAGACTTTGGACCTATAAAAAGCTTTTGAAATGACCACGTTATGACATCTGAAAGTTGACCCAAATTCGGATATGAAAACTGCCATTTTCTGAAAATTGCCAAAACTATTATCTAACTAAAATCAGCCATAACTTTTTCGTTTTTAAGAGTTAGAAGCTCTAATTTATACCAAAACACGATCATTGGAACGACCTCTACAATTCTAAACACTAAAATCCCAGTTTACAACACACTAAATTAACCAATTTTATGCCTAAACTTTCTGCCCTAATTAAGGGTTATACAAACACTTTTAACCCATCACTATTTTGCACAAATTTCACATCCCACAATCTCAAACTAACCTACACTTTACCCTAAACCTATTTAACCATCCACAATCACCAACAACCTCACAAACATCACATGCACCATAATCAATGGATTCCCAATTTCATAAAATAGAAATGCATATACATAATTTTATATAACTATGAGAATTAAATAAAAAGGAGTAATAGGTGCTATACGCTACATTATTTAAATCTCGACCTTAAAATTTAAATTCGACTTGCCAATTTTATAAAAACATAAATTAATTTTTTTTATAATCGGTTCGGCCTGACTTGAATAAATAAATAAAATAGTTAAATAAATTAAATGAGCTCTCATGGCTATAATATGACATTCGTTGAATTCTCGATCGATAAAACGGATAAATATCAAAAGCTCGACTCGCGAATATTTAAAACGACGATTTTTACTAAATCGACTAAAAATAATAAAATAAATTCTATAAAATCAGGAAATAGAATTTATAAGTTCGGAATAAATAGCGACGAGAATACGAGTTGCATCAAAACCAAGCGTTAATTGCTAAGAGAAATGTAACCACATAAAAGTGACTCCATAATTAATTAAGAGAGTCAAATATCATACGTTTGCTTTCAGTTACTGACCTCAAAATTGACGGATGTCACAGTTTTCCCCTGTTAAAGGGAATTTCGTCCCGAAATTTCAGTTGCTCGTGCTAAGTCGTAGCGCGCGAACAGTTGTGGATACTTGCGCTTCATCTCGTCTTCTCGTTTCCATGTAAATTCTGGTCCTCTTCGGGAATTCCAACGAACTTTTACAATAGGAATCCGTCTCTTTTTCAGCTTCTTGACCTCACGGTCCATGATTTCCATAGTCGATCTTGACTTCTTCTAACGGTGCATGTAAAGTTACGTCAGCTAGGCATTTCTTTAAGTTTGACACGTGAAACGTGTCATGAACTCCCACAAGTGCTTGTGGTAAGCGCAACCGATAAGCTACTGGACCGACTCGTTCGACAATCTCGAACGGTCCCACGTATCTTGGTGAAAGCTTGCTTCTCTTACCGAAACGTACCACGCCTTTCCTAGGCGACACCTTGAGTAGTACTTTGTCACCGACACTGACCTCTAACGGCTTTTGACGATTGTCGGCATAGCTTTTCTGGCGATCTCGTGTGGCTTTTAATCTTTCCTTGATTTGCACAACCATATCAATACTCTCCTGGACAATCTCTGGTCCAAATAGCTTGCTTTCTCCTACTTCAGCCCAAGCTATGGGCGTTCGACACCTCCTACCATACAATGCTTCAAAAGGAGCACATTTTACGCTCGAGTGGTAGCTATTGTTGTATGAAAATTCTACTAACGGTAGATGAGTATCCCAGTTGCCGCCAAAATTAATTGCGCAAGCTCTAAGCATATCTTCTAATGTTTGAATGGTACGCTCACTTTGGCCATCGGTTTCGGGATGGTAAGCTGTACTTAAATCCAGTCTCGTTCCTAATGCTTCCTGCAGTGACTGCCAAAATCTTGATGTGAAATAACTGTCACGATCAGATATGATTGACACAGGCACACCGTGCCTTGCTACGATCTCGTTGATGTCAGTCTTGCAAGTCTCTCTGTCTTGTAGTCTTCACGGATAGCTAAGAAATGTGCCGACTTGGTCAGTCGATCGACAGTGACCCACATCACGTCATGTCCGCTACTGGTTCTTGATA
Source organism: Tanacetum coccineum (assembly GCA_026074375.1). Classification (NCBI taxonomy): domain Eukaryota; kingdom Viridiplantae; phylum Streptophyta; class Magnoliopsida; order Asterales; family Asteraceae; genus Tanacetum; species Tanacetum coccineum. The sequence goes on along the minus strand of BQNB010006068.1, from coordinate 33,357 downwards.
ATTTCACTATGAAGTCCATGGTGATATTCTCCTATTTCTATTCGGGAATCTCTGGCTGTTGGAGCAATCCCGAGGGTTTCTGGTGTTCTGCTTTGACTTTAGAGCAGTCAAACACTTGCTAACATACAAAGCAATATCCTTCTTCATTCTAGGACACCAATATAAGTCTCGTAAATCATAGTACATCTTGTCTGCGCCAGGATGTACAGAATACTTTGTGGCGTGGGCTTCATTCATGACCAAAGTTCTCAAATTGCCATAAGCTTGCACCCGGATTCGCTCAACGAAATACAATCCACCATCTTCTTTTCTTTCAAACTGTTTGTCTAGTCCTTGCAACATTTCTGCTGGAGTGTTGACATCCTTGAAGGCTTCGCTCTAAGATTCCAGAATCTTAGCCTTAATGCTAGAGTGAATTGTCATGCTCATAGTCAAAAAAAAAAAAGAAAAAAATAAAAGAGCTCGTCTCGGGTTCATCCGATCCTTCTCACAAAGCATCAACTAATACGTTCGCTTTACTTGGTGTAAACGAATCTTACAGTCAAATAGCAGACACGTTTCTAATCCATCTTCTCTGACGTATATTTAATTCTTTTTGGTCGAATATGTGTTGAAGGCTTTTATGATCAGTGTACAAATAGTGTCTCCATATTTTGAGAGCAAATACCACTGCGCCTAGCTCCAAATCATGAGTGGTGTAGTTCTACTCATGGATTTTGAGTTGTCTAGATGCGTACGCTATCACTTTGTGTCTCTGCATCAATACGCAACCAAAACCTTAGTTCAATGCGTCACAGTAAACTACAAAATCATCTGCGCCTTGGAGAAGTGCCAGAATCGGGGCATCACACAACATGTCCTTTAATGTCTGAAAGGCGTTCTCTTGTTCATCACCCCACTCAAACTTCTTGTCTTTTTGAGTCAATAGAGGGAGGGGCTTTGAAATCTTTGGGAAATTTGCGATAAATCGCCTATAATATCCCGCTAATCCTAAGAATGAACAGATCCCGGTTAGGGTCTTTGGGGGCTTCCAATTCTTTACTGCTTCAATTTTGCTGAGATCTACATGTATACCTTCATTGTTCACAACATGTCCGAGGAAATGAACCTCTTGTAGCCAAAATTCACATTTCGAAAATTTTCCAAACAAATTTTCCTTTTCAAGCAACTCCAATATTAGCTTCAGGTGAACTTCATGCTCCACTTTGGACTTTGAATAAAATCAAGATGTCATCAATAAAGACAATAACAAACTTGTTAAGATACGGCTTACATACACGGTTCATAAGGTCCATGAATACCGCTGGAGCGTTAGTCAGACCGAAAGCAAATTATGAATTCAAATGCCCCTAGCCCTGTCTTGAAGTAGTTTTAGGAATGGATTCTTTGCGTACTCCTCACTGATGATAGCCTGATCGAAATGTCTATTCAAGAAGTACCGCGACCCTGTGTACTGATCGAACAAGTCATCAGTCCTAGGAAGAGGTGTAACGGTCTTGCTAGTATAGCTTGTCAGCTCTCTATAGTATATGCACATACGGAACGAACCATCTTCTTTCACAAACCACATAGGAGCTCCCATGTGGTGAAGAACTGGGGGGGGGGGGGGTTGTAAAGAAACCCTTTGTCTTGAGCCTTTAAGTGGTTGATAGTTCCTTACATTCTGTGGTGCTTAAACGATAAGGTGATTTTGCAACAAGCATAGCTCCAGGAATAAGATCTATGCGAAACCTCTATTACTTCCAATGGTAATCCGATAGATCTTTCGAAAACACACTCGGGTAGTTACGTACCACGGGGATGTCTTCGAGCTTCAACTTGTCAACTTTCATAGTCATCAACTGTTTCAGGTTTCCTTCGGGCTGTTCTCCATGAACTTCCAAAATCTCTTTGTTAGATAATGGGATTTGGAGAATTTTCTCAAAACAAACTATCTTTGCCTTAAGCTTGGATAACCAATCCAATTCTATAGTCACGTCGAAATTACTGTGTTCGAAAAGGATCAAGTCAATAAAAACGTATGACATTCTAGTTCTAGTCCACATTTGCGGACAATCTTGTTGGCTTCTTACTTTAGACCATTAGCAATTTAAATTTCGTAGTCAGTGTTTATAGCACTAGGTTTCGAGTTAATCAAGGGAAAGAAGTCGGTAGAAATAAACTAAAATAGGCATCAGAATCGAATATTACGGTAGAAAATGATCGATGAAAGAAAAAGTACCGTCTAGTTTGATCTTGTTAGACTTAGCGTACTATTCGAAGGCACTATCACGTGCCTGATTCCCATTCTTCCCTTGTCGTGATTTCCTTTAATAGGGTAGCACAGGTATGGACGGTTTCAGACACGTACTGTCTAGGTTTGTAAGATACAATGTACAAAAATTAGTGATTCAGTTCGTTAATGTGTTGCGCGTGTTTTTTCAACTTGGAGACTGGTTTTCAATTTGGTCCACAATATCTGTATGAGTAGGTTAATTGACCAATTAAAGTTCGAGTACCGAGCATAATATAATGCAGTTAAAATGAACATAACATTCGTTCAAACACAGTTTGCGACAAAGATTTATATAGAGATAAAGAAAAACTTTTCGCATATTTTATTTCAAAACTTCCACAATATTTGTCATCCAAAAAGATATGTCTGCCAAAAAGTTTGTATTTCGTAGTAACTTACAACAAGGTTGGGTTCCCAACATAAATCATAATAAAAAGGTTTTTGACCAAAAATGTATTTCAAGTAACAAAAAATATAAAAAAAATTATCATTATTAATTATTAATTTTTTTTAGAAAAGTTAAAGTCGAAATAATGGTTTTTGAAATTTCAAGTCGTACTAAAGTTTTTCAAAAATTTGAAGTTAATAATAACTAAACACAATGAAACCGGTCAAAAAGAAATTTATATCATTTTTTAATAAAAACATTTTTTTCCAAATGTTGGTTGAATAATAATATTCAACGAAATTTGATGTTTACATGTGCCTTATAATACATAAGTTTTGACGCTAAACGATGTAGCCATTGAAAAATACTAGTTCATTATGTTTTTTAAAAAGAAGTGTTCAAAAAGTATCCCACCTTTACATGTTTTATTACCAAAGGACTTCAACTCCTCCAAATAAGTACCATCTCTGAAACACGAACGCTAGGACAAAACTTGTTATCATGGTTACACAATTAATCAGTATCAAGTATAAGGTTCTCGTTCTCGTATCAATCCTTTTATCTCAAAAGGGGTCTTCTATGTGATGGTCATACAACCAAACAACTAGAGTAGTAACACTTCAAGGCGAGTTGCACCTAAGGCAACTAATGACGTAATCCATCTCATTGAACGTCTTCAAGAACGAAACGTTTAAGTAACTGGTTTCCACGATAAAAACGATGTCAATCCACATAATGGATGAGAAATATTTGTTTGCAATACGCACGGTAGGGTCATATACCCTATTAAATGCTAGAATTGGCATGGGGAAAAATGAGTTTTGTGTCATATAGAGATCAAAATATGGATGAGGTAAAAGTACGCTTAGAAATATAGCGTAATAATAATAGCATAGAAATACTATGAGTGTAGAAAGTATCCAACTCACATCATCCATGCTTTGCCCATCCTCGAGCAAATTCTTCAAAGGCCTTAAGCCAAGTAGCAACTTGAATCTTAATTTCACAACTCATCAAACAAGAACTGTCATGAACTTAAGTTAGAAGTTATTAAAAGGCTCAATGTTCTTGAAAAATTAACTCAACTCCGGGGTCGCTCAGAAACAATCTTGAATGACTAAACACAGTGCTTGCGAACAAGTAAATAATGCTTACGTTCGTAGCCAAAATGGTTGGCTTAATGGTATGCCGAAATAAGAGAGAGACATGATCAGAATATAGGTCGACGTAATTTCTAATAGCAAAAGAACGAACGTCTCTACATGTCGTACATACGTAGTTCACCTGCCGCTCACCTCAAGCTCTGACTCGGAATCTATCAATGAGTCCACCTCAAGGTGTTATGCAGGGTAAGGATATGAAGAGTAGTTGAGTGTACGTCATGATTTATTCACGGAAACATCAGCATGCGAAGACGATCTATGGGACATAAACGGTGTTCGTAATAACAACGTGCTTAGGGACAGTGTGACAATAGTAACCGACGTAAAAGCAAACTCATAATATAAATTTTAAATCAGAATAAAGCATGATGTATTTAAGCGCAAATAGTGGACATCTAAAAGTATGCAGTGTACGGTGCACATAATCCCTAGTATACTTTTCAGTGACCAAAGTGGAATGTCGATTTTAAACTTGTTTAAAATAATGACTATACCCAGTGTTGCATGATACTCCTTGAATTAGACATAGTTGATCAAGTTATATCTAATTGGAGTCCAAATGATGCACAATCAGGACTAGACACTCGTTCATTTTCGTGTTTTTAAGAAAAAAAGAAAATCATTTTGGTTATAGTTCGGATTTTTATTTTGAAAAACTGCCGTTCTCTATAACCTTAGGCTCTGATACTAATCTGTCACACCCCACCAAGGCGGAAACGTGAGGTGTAACATATTAATAAACATCACACAAGATGATAGATAAAACACCTTACATGAATTTAGATAAAAGAAAGTTATCCGAATTACAACATTACAAAGTACAAGTTTAAAAAAGTCAAAAGCTCAATCATTGTTGTTTTTCTTCCGAACATGAATCACCCCAAAAGACAATAACTTGGAAGAAAATAGATATCTTGAACAATCAAATGCAATCACACTAAGTTTCCACCTTAGGAATGTCACCTGAAAAGCATGATAAAAACGGTCAACTATCGAAATAGTTGGTGAGTTCTCAAGATTATGTGCACAAAATATAGTTTTAGTAAAGAGTAGATGTCCGATAATAGTTTGTCAACACAATGGCAAGTCATCAAAACTGTTGTCCAAACCAAAAATCAATTTCCAACTCAATGACAAGTTATCAAAAACAGTTGTCCAAACCAAAATCAATTTCCAAATAAGTTGAGAGTCCAAAACAAATCAATGTATATGTATGCTATAGTGATTATGCGAGGCACTACTTAAACGTATTCAGCCTAACCGTTCCAACATCCAATCAAGTTCTAGTTGTATAGTGTGGCACAAACACTTAGTACTATGCACCCTTGTGCGGGGAGTGAGGAGGGGCTAATCTCCTAATAGCGCTATCCATAAGTACTAACGTCTCAATCCCGTTGAGGGGGAAAATGAGTTAAAAGTAGTGGCGGGTTCCAAGCATACAACAACATACATATTAAGTTCAAGGTTCTAAGTTCAACACGCTTCCGAATTCAACAAGTTCAAATCAAGTTCAAGTTCAAAACAAGTTCAAGTTCAAATGTGCTTAAAAGATTCATTATTTCAAAGTAAGAGTATAAAAACGACACATCATGCTTTCCACCCCAAAAACATTAAAACATGTAAGAAAAAGGGGATGTGAGAAACTCACCTTAAAAGTTAGAACGATAATAGGACTTCACGGCAAACCACACTAAGTAGGCAACCCAAACGAATACGCAACCTTCTACTCGCAACCTAAGGCAAGTAAATATACCTAATTAGATCCTATACGATATGCTCGGACAATATTAAGGTTCATTTGTTAAGTCTTGTGTTCACATTTGTTTCAAAAGACACATTTATCACAAAGCGAATTTCTACTAATTTGCCCCGAATTTCCCATCACTTTAAGTATTTATTTGACCAAGTTAACCAAAACTTCTGGTCAAGCTACTGATCCAGGTCAAAATCCCATGTTTTAGGTGTGTCCATGAATTTTCCCAAAATTTATTAAGGACTTATACTCGACCATTTATACCCGACTCTAAAAACGGCCAAATCTGGACATACCAAAGTATTTTAATGATCAGAGGGTCCAAATCAAGGCTATATCCCATACAAGTGTCTCTCATATCAGTTTCAATGATAGATTCATCGTGGTTTATGATTTATGATCATTTTAGTACACGGGTTGAAAAGAGATTTTCGGGCAGTTTTGACACCTTTCACCATTTTGCAACTTTGACTAACCAAACGACCTCATATTTTTAAAAGGCTTATATTTCTGGAAACTAGACTCAAAGCACTTGATTCTAGGCTCTTGAATCATGTCAAAATGTTTATTTATCATCAACTTATGCTCCAATCAATGTGACCCAAAAATAAAATAGGGGCTGTTTGAAAAATAGCTTTGACTTAATCAAGTCAAACCAATAACCCAACATGCAAAAACGACCCAATCAACTCCCACAATCATATTATACAAGTCTTAACATCATTTTAATCCAAAAATCTCAGTAGGCTATTTACCAAAAAGGTCCATAAAATAGTTGATAAAGAAAGTGCAACAAAACTTGATTTTTAGGAGTCTTTCGATGCAAGATGGACACAAGTCGTCTTACACCTAAGTTCTTACCTATAAATCTTCAAGAAAGGATCAAGATGACTTAGGGTCTGAGGTTAATTACTTTCTTGATGGTGTATCTTGAAGGATTTTTGATGGTAGATAGTTTGGTTGTTTGGTTAGAATAGGGACAAAAACAACCCATTTCTTTCTTTCACCCTAATCTCTTTTATTTAGTAGCGTTATATCCATGTCGAAAATTAAAACAGGGGAACTGTGACAATAACTATGGGACGCCGGTCGATGTAGCTTCTAAATAGCGAAAAGAATGAATGTCTTACATGTATTTGCTGATACGTAGTTTTGATCACATGTTGTCTCTGCCACGTACTTCTGACTCATACATTCTTAATTAACGAGAGTTCCTCTCAAGGCTAATGCAGGGTGTCCGGTAAGGTTTTAAGAAGGGTCACGAAAAAGTTAATTTAGGTGTAACGTTAGCGACTTAATCTCGCGAAACGAAATCATTAGCGCAGGCGGCCGCGCAATAAAGGTGGTTTGCCTAGGGCTTCATTTATGACTATATTGGTGTTTTTTCTTAATAACAATGGTGCCTCAGGGAACAGGTTGTTGACACTATAATGGACAGTAACTAATGTGAAAGCAAACTCAGGGTCATCAATAAAATCAATCAGAGATAAGCAGATGTATGTTAAGCAACAAATGAGTAGACATACTAAAAGTATTGCTAGTATAAGGTATGTTTTTTGCACATATAAATTCCTAGTATGCTTTTCACCGTGTGAATTAAAGTTGGGCAAAAGAAGGTCGGGGGGTTTTTTTAATAATCGTTTTTTTTTTTTTTAAAAATTAGGACTATAACAAGTCAGTGTTGCTTGATACTCCCTAAATTAGACATAGTTGATAAGTTATATCTAATTTAGTCATAATGATTTGCAACCACTCGGACTTCTAGTCGACTCGTTTTCATGTTTTGGTTGTTTTTAGAAAAAAAGAAAATCTTTTTGGTATAGTTTGGATTTTTATTTTTGAAAATTAAAACTGGCGTTATTATAAATCCTTAGGCTCTGATTTTTCCAATTCTGTTCAAACCCTACCAAGGCGAAACCCAAGGTGTAAACATATTTTATTACATCAACACCAAGGTAGATAGATAAAAAAAACCCATACATGATTTAATAAAAGTAATGTTCTATTATTTCCCCATCACCCACCATCCCACTTATTCGAAATTACAACATCTCTCAAAGTACAAATTTAATAGTACATTGCCACACACACCATTCTCCTTCACATCCACAAACTAACATCATTAAGTTAGTTTATAATAGCCGAAACATGGATATCAAAAGACAGGTTCTTGCAAATTATGTAGACGTCTGACAACAACCTTATAATAACTCGGCCTTAAGTTTCCTACTTAGGAACTCACCTAAAAGCATGATAAACGATCCAACTATCAAAATAGTTGTTGCGTTAACCCAATTGATTGGTCTTTTTGTTTTTGGTGACTATCCCTTTGATTATTTTTGATTGGTGAGTGGTGTATTTTTGTCCCATGTTGTTCTGGTGTTGTATGAACCTACTATTTTGCGTGTTTTGTGATTGATGATGTGGTTTTTGTGTAGTTTTTGGTGAGCTTGCATTTTGTTTTGGTGAGCTCTGTTGTTATGAGTGTTTTTGCGTGAGCTTGTTGTTTGTTTGCTGTGAGATATAAGATTTTATACACAAAATTTCAGTTTTAGATAAAAGTGTAGATGCCTGATAAATATTTTTGCCAGACCCAATTGCCAAGTTATACAAAAACAGTTGTCTTGTCCCATACCAATCAAAAAAAAAAAAATAACAACTAAGAAAAAAAAAAATACAGTTTCCAAAATATGTAAGAGTCCACCAAAAAAACAAATCATATGTTAATGTCATGCTATAGTGATTATGCGAAGGCTAAAATACTTAACGTATATTCAGGCCTAACCGTTTTCCAACATCCATTCAATTGAGTTCTAGTTGGTTTATAGTATGGCAACTAACAAACACTTACAGAGAGTACTATGCACCCTTGTGCGGGGGGTAATTATATGTGGGAATGTGAGGAGGGGCTCTTAAGGGAGGGGCTTATCTCTAAATTTATAGCGCTATCCATAAGTATAACGTATCATCCTGATTGTAGGGGGTAGATTAATGATCGTTAAAAGTAGGAAGCGGGGGGCGGTTCTAAGCATCAACAAAAAATTTACATGCCAAGTTTAAGTTTAAAAACACGTTTCAAAGTTTAAAGTTCAAATCAAGTTTATACGTTTTTAAACAAGTTCAAGTTCAAATGTGTCAAAAGATCAAGCTTACTTCAAAGTAAAGAAGTTTTTAAAATGAACTATCATAATTTTCATCCTCAAAACATTTTCTTTAAAACATGTATGAATAGGCGGAAGAGGATGGGGAGGAGGGGATGATGAGAAATCTCACCAAAGGATGATACCAAGATGAAAGTAACGAAGAAAAAGCGTCGGCGATGACAAATCTCAACCGGCGACCTATTAATAATAATAATATATGTTAATATTCAATTATTGTTAAATATGCAATCATTGTAATAACGTTTATATGCATTGTCAAAATTCGTACATTAGGAATTCCACGAGACTACACTTCGTTTTTTATTTCCATTGGTTATCCTTTTTCTAAGATTGCGTCCGTTTTACTTGCAACTTAGTTATCGGCTTAACGACTTGCCAAAACAACCTCAAAAATAACCTTGCTTATCACTCCATCTCTAGGTTTTCTTTGTATATTGACTTACTACTATGTTTTCCCCAAAGATTCTAAGCAAGTTTTACCTTTCGTAAATACTAGCACACTATAACTAGTTTAAAACAGGGTCCTGCAGGAATGATTCAAAAGTTTGACAACAGCAGGCACACCTTTAAAACATTTTATATAAAAATTCGGGAAAAAAATACAGGACGGTCACACATCTCGTGATAAAATCTCCAGTTTAAATCTCGTCAAAAATATTAAATTTTGGGACGCCTGGTCACACATCATTCTTTAACAAACGAAATTTTGGACAGCCAACAGTTTAGCCACTTATCTTGTACAAAAGGTTTTGATTTAAACCTTTTTCACTTTTGAAATCGACGTTAAACGAGGCTAAGTTAGTTGAATGTTAGACTCGAAAGTAGCATACTTTTAGGGTCCTTTAAAACCTAGAAAATCTGTGAAACGACACGTTTTGAATCCGGAAGTTGACTTAAACTTTCGGTATTAAAAAATGTTATTTTCTGAAAATTGCCGGTGCCGAAACCATTTCCTAAACTAAAATCGGCCATACTTTTTTGTTTTTTTTTAAGAGTTAAGAAGCTCTAATTTATACCAAACGATCAGTGGAACGACCCTACCATTACCTAAACACTAAACTCGGTTCTCATCACACTATAAACCCGCGCGCCTGATTTTTTGTTTCAAACTTTCTGCCCCTAATCTATAGGTTATCATTCTAAACTCTTAACATCATTTCAAGCCTTCGCAAAATCCTAATCTAGCCTATCCCCATAACTATAAACTCCATCCATCATCATCCAAACACACTATCTTCACATGCAGTACATTGCCACGGCTTACCAATTCACCAAAACTAACATGCACGTATATAATCTTTTATAACTTTAAACGTAAAATAAAAAGGGTGAAAAATAGCTTTACAATGCAATCAAAATAGAAGAATGACAAAGAAAATAATAAACCCTTGGGGGTTTATGTTTGGCCGAACACAATAGGCAAGGAAAAACCAAAAAAATTCAACTTTTGTTCACCTAAATCTTGTATATTATCTTCTTGATTAACCCTTGCTACTAATTAACCCTTTAATTCCATTAAATTCCTAAATCACAATTTTTGATGAAAATTAGTGATTCATAAAAATGACTTGCATGTGAGATTTTTTTTTGTGGGGGATGATTGAGATTAATTATGGGAGCATTTTGGTGTAATAAGGAGTATTTGGTGGTGTTTTATGATTATGGAGTGGGTTTTTTAGTTCATCTTTTTGGTGTTTTGATGGTTTGCTAGCAACTTTGTGTGGGGGAAGGAGGAGGGGTGGAAGCAAAAAAATTTAACGTTATGATCTATGTGGATTGTGTGTTAGTCGACTTATATAAAAACTAAATGGGTGTTTGTTTAGTTCGGTTGGGTAAAAAAAATCAAAGAGATGGGCTTGGGTTTTTGAGAAATAAAAATGTAATTAAGGGTGTTGTGTGTTGTTGGGCTGCCGAAACATAAGGGATGAGGGGAAAGGAAAAAACATTGAAACCACCCCACAAATTTTTTCGGGGTTTTTTTTAATAAATCTACGTCGTTTTTCTTTTTTCGGGCCAAATTTTTATTACTAGCTTCACTCGTATCTTATTAATCTCGGGCCCTATGACTAACCTGACTCGTTAATTTTTATAAAACACGAATTTTGACTCGGTTTCGGCTTTCATCTTCTTCGCTTAACATAATATAAGAATAAAATTAAAAAATAGAATTTTATCAACAAAATAAATTTTAAACGAATCTTCTCGAGGCCCCAAAATATGACGTTTGTGATTTTTCTCGATCGATGATAATGTCAAAAATTCAAAATGATAGATTTATGTATTTTTTTAAATACGTACAATTTTTACTAAATAGACTAAAAATGATTAAATAAAATTCTATGAAATTAAAGAAAATATGAATTTATAGGCTATCGACCGAATAAATACGACGAAGTAGAAATATAAGTTGCTGCATTCCAAAATCAAACGTTTATTTGTCCTAAGAGAAATGTAACCACATAAAAGTGACTCCATAAATTATTAAGAAAGTCGAATATGATACGTTTGCTTTCGGTTACTGACCTTAAAATTGACGGATGTCACATCCAGCCTCCGATTACTAAAACTAAAACGCACTTATAAGGTCTAGAGCCAAGAGATCAACAAATAAATCTCATTAGGACACATTCCATGACAAACACTTATTGAACAAAATTAAGTTCACAAGCTGTGTTAACATGATCCTTATTTTCCTACTACATCTACCCTCTCTACGCATTGTATCCATATATAATTTTGCTTTAGAAACAATTCAGGAGTGATACTCCTTAGTATTCACAGTGATGAATGAAATTCCTTCCAGTGTCATCATCAAACAGCACTGTGGTAGATGACTTGCGAGATTCTATATGAATCAAGCTTGTGTCAACTAGATATTTATTTTGGTCCAGTTAATGAACTGATGACTTAATCAGAAAGATAATAACTATCTGATTCACTCTTACCGTGATGTCTGCTTTGAGACGTTCTGGTAACGAGAACATGCAAGCATGTGAATCTAATACATTTGTGTTAGAGGATCTTACGCTTCTTGCTGGAAACCCTGTCAAGGAGATTCTTCCAAAATTAAATCAACTTGATCACACGTACAGTATTTATACTGTAAAACGGTCCTCACGGAACCGGAGGTTAATGCAACCGAATTCCGACGAATGACAAAGCCATATTCGTCTATATCTGTTGTTTATGTCTAACATTAAAATGCAGGTAGAAACGACGGTGTTGCAGCCTCATTCCAGCAGAGTCAGTTTCATTACCACATGCTCATATTCAAGATTGAATGACATATAATTGGCATCATGATTCAAGAATCAAGAAAGCTAAAGTTCATTCAAAGACAAAGACTTTCGCAAACTCTGATATTCAAGATCTTCCTTAAAGATATCAAGATTGTCAAGACAAAGATGTCAAGGGAGATTGTTAGCAAGCTTTCAAGATGATGCAAAGTATGAGCATGTTGGTCAAGATACAAGATCGCAAGATGAGAAAGACGTTAATGTCATACAAGGAAAAGATTAAGATCTCGGAACTAAAGACAAAGTCAAAAGAAAAGGCTCAAGATCAAAGATCACACAGCATGAAGGAAAAAAGCCTACAACAAAGATAAAGACCAAGAACAAGACTCAAGAACTCAATGTTAAAGAAATCTCAAGAAACCCAAGACCATGTTATGACTGTGAACATGGAAGCTTAAAATCTGTCAAAAACCAAGCTTCAGGGGACATTGTTAGCCTTAAAATATCAAGTCAAGCAAGGAAGCTCGTTTCAAGGTTCAAGACCTCGCTTTATGGGATATTGTTAGCCTTAAAATATTGAGTTAAACAAGGAAGCTCGATCGCTCAACAAGGAAGCTTCGGTCATTACTGAAATATACGTTGTAATAGGCTAAAAAGGAAACCAGGCTTGATATATAATCTAATATTATACGTGTTGCGGGCAAAAGCCCAAGCAAAACCCGATCCCGGTCCGTGTTAAAAGACCTTAGGCATCCCAATGTAGCCAAGGCATAATAAATACACTTCTCCACACAAGGAGAAGGGTTGGTTGTTCTCATTTATTTCTCATAGTGCAATCTAATCTTTCTTTCTTTCTTTTCTCCTTTTCTCTACTTTCTCTCTCTAGTTCTTTATCTATTTCTTCCTCTTTTCTACTCAATCTAATATCGTAAAGTGAAGTGATTTATTTGGTCCCGACAAGTGATTCTATTCCTATTTTCTACTCAATCTAGCTTCCTTGTTTGACTCAATATTTTGAGGCTAACACGTGCCATTTAGCAAAACTTCACCAATTACTCCATAATTACTGCATTTAACAAATATAAGCAATTAAGTACCAAATCGTGCAATAATTATATAAAATGGGCAATTTACATAGGATAAATGATGCTATAAAATAGACGTTATTTGATGTCATCAAATATCCCCCCACTTGAATCCTACTTTTCCTCAGGTATACTTTAGAAAACTTATGAAAATGAATCCCAACTGAAGTCAAGGATTTTTCCTTTAAGCAATTATTCGTTCAATTACTAGCACACAACCAAACACATCATGAAATAGGAAAATGAAAACACTCAAATCACTCGACTAATCTATGTGGTAACATTTAAGTAATTTTCTCAATTGCTCGGTCGTGATGAGTATTCTATCATCAGCTTGGCAAGGATACACATCTCTACCACTAAAGCTAAGGAGTGACAAGTCTACAAAGGTAAATTGGGTTAAGGTTTTAAGGGTTGATCATTCTTTCTAATCTCTATCAATACTAATATTCCAGAAAAGGTGACAAAATCACATATACACATCCATAACGATGGAATAGACATATGTGATTGTTCGATCCTTAGCTCGAATAAGCTAAAGAATAGGATTAGTAATCTTCACCAATAGTCGTAAACCAACAAGGGTGACGAAATCATATATACACATCCATAACGATGGAATAGACACACATGATTGCTCACTCCCTCATTCGAGTAAAACCAAAGGTTAGGATGAAGAACAATAAAGGGTATGGAATCTTCTAATCCTTTCACCAAAAGTAATACACCAACAAGGCAGACAAAATCACACATACACATCCATAATGATGGAATAGATACATGCAATTGCTCGCATCCTCATTCGAGTAAGACCCAAGGTTACGGATTAGGAAAGGGAAAATAATTGTTGTTAAATAAAAAGAACAAAACAAATAGATTAAGTCCAAACAAATAAGGTACAGTGTTGCTAGTTACTTTCCCGACCGTACCCATAAAAAAGACACAAAATCATAGACATAAATGTCTTGATCATAGATCAACAAAAAAAACCTTAGTTGGCGTTCTCGTAACGGTCAACTCTCAATCGTCCAGAATATACATACTATACAACATTAGTGGCGATATATGTCACACCCTGCCAAGGCAAAAATGCGAGGCGCGATGAGAAAGAGAATCATCACAACACATTGGAGTCTATATAGAGAAACTAAATCATGCATAAAATACAAGGTATAGATACGCAGTGTCATGAAAATACCCAAACACATCAACAAAATTCAAAAGGCGTCTGACATTGAAATGAAGACAGTTCATGCCAAAGTCAAGACATGAAAACATTCATACATCCTAACAAAGCAAACAAATAACATTCAACATCCAAAACAAATAACGAAATGATTATTTATTTACGTACACATTGTGGCGATAGATGTCACACCCGGCCAAGGCTAACAATTAAAAATTTTGTGGTGGCGCGAGGGTGAATAAGGGTTGTGGGAGTGATATTGGGTGTATGTCAGTGGGGTTAGGGGGAGGGTAAGGTGTTGAGTGTGTATAGTTGAAGATGTGTTTGTGTGGTGAGAGTAATTGGAGAGTAAGAGAGGAGGATGAGGAATCAATTAAGACGGGGATTGTGGGGTGTTTGTGGTTTTTTTGTGTTTGAGTGTGGACGGGTCGTTGCTCGTGGGGTCTAGGGTGGTGTTCGATTGGTGGGGGGTGGTTGGGTTGTCGGGGGGTTTATTGTTTAAGTGAGCTAGTGGTGGGGGTTTTTTGTGTGTAAGGATGCGAGTATGTGAGGTAGTGAGTGTGTGGGGCGTAGAGGGTTGTTATGTGTGTCCGTGGCTGTTGTCTAGGGAGTGTTTTTGAGATGGTGTATATGTAGTATTTGTGTATTGTTGGTGACCCTGTTCTTCCTGGTTCATTTGAGTCTGTGTGGTCGTGTTTGGTGTTGTGGTGTTATGAGTGGAGTTGGCCGATTGTGAATTGCAATGATACTTATCTGTGGGATCGGTATAGAGCGAGAGTTAAGGCCTATCCCAAGTCTGGGAACCGTGTGGTTGGTGTGTCTTAGTTGGGTGTTTGTAGTTGCGATCCTTTGGGTGTTAACAAGTTTGCTGGATGATTTGTCATATGGCCGGGCGCGTCGTGGTTGTAGTGGGCAGTTGGGTGGGAGGTGTGGGGGTGGGGAGACTTTAGGGGGTTCGGTGGGGGGGGCAGGGGTTGGTGGGCTGCTGGTGCGGGTAAGTTTTTGGTTAGTGATCGTGGGCACGGTGTATGGAAGGAGTGGGATGTGGCCATGTTTGGGGCAGGAAATCATGAAAAAATACAGATCATGGTGAAAGATAAATTGAGTAAAAGCTTTTATTTAACTTCGGGGAATTTTGGGTTCTATAGGTTTGAACAATTGGTTCTTCATGCTGGTGGGTAATAGGGTTGTGGTGGGGAGGGGGCTGGCGTCATTGGGACCGGGTTATTTTATTGGGTCATAGTTTCTAACTGGTATGGGTGGCTTTATAGTTTTGGGGGGGGATTTGGGGGGGCTCATGGGTGGGCGTGGTTTTTCGGGTTTCTTTGTAAAATTATATTTTTTCTCTATTGATTACTTATTTGTGCCTTTATGGGCTCGATGATGGAGGGCGTTGGATATGGGACTTCTGGGTTGTCTGGGGTTGGGGGTTTTTGTTTTCTGATGTCTTGCGGAATGGAATTTTGGGATTTTTACGTATGGTTTTGGTTTTCTTAGGATTGTTGACGGGTTAGCTCTGCTTTCACATCTTTTGTCTCTGGATTCTGCCCTGCCATTACATAATTATTTAGTTCGTAATAGCGCTCGTTTGCTTCGTTTCGTAGGCATTGGCGCCTTCGGGTCTTGCCGTGCCACTCTTTCTGTCCCGTTTCCTAACCTTTAATCTCATCTGCTGAAAAGATGAATATAAAATATTGTAGAAAATTCCGAAGAAGTGAAGAGAGAACCAATTACCTGGAAAAGATATAAAAATTGATGTTGTTTTTGTCATAACACCCATGGGTTGTGTTTGATGGAGAATACATAGGTTTTGTCAGACTCACATATTCATTCCACATTTTCCTTTATGATTATTTGAACCAATTATCTTGCGTAGTCGCTATTTCATTCTCAGTTCTTTACGTCTGATATTCAATACTTGTGGTCTGGTCAAGGTGGCGGTTGTACGTTACCGTCATTGCGTTACTGGCTTAGGATTGATTTGCATTTTCTTTGCTTAAATACCTATCTGTTCACGATGCCCATGCGCCCTGGGGAGTTAATTTCATGTCTTTTTCATCTACGCAAAAAAGACTCCGGGGGATTTAACATCGGCACAACGTAAACCTCCATTGACTAGGCGGCACATTCTCAAAATCAACATCACATAAACATTTTCTCACTTCCTTCTAGCTCTGATCAAAGATAACCAAAGTAACCCTCATGACCTATGACAGCCGAATACCTTTTCCACTAAAGTGGATATGGATACCCAGGAATGTTATTTCACTCCGTGACGGAGCATCTCACAATTATTATTCAAATCAACTTATACATGTAGCATCCATATACGCATCATCGTGTTCACAGTAGTGTACATCGCAAGGGGTACCACGAACACAGTAGCTCTGGCCGCTATGTTTAAACTTCTTTTCAATGCACAGCTTTTGCCACAGTCCTATCGGGTTAAATTGCCAGTTAATAAAGTGGGGACTTTGTATTAACTCACCGGATGCTCAATCTGGATGCTGTCCTATTTCATTGTTATCGTGAGATATACATATATATTATTAACCGCAATTGGTTACAGTAGACCCAAGCTAATAAAGCTCTAGTCAAGTAAACATAATATGTTGGTTGTCTAATGGGTGTTTGTGATTAAACCCTTCATTGGGTCATCCACGTCCCTCCAGGATACATTTACTTTTCCTCCGCTTTATCATCAGCTCTACGTGTTAATACTACAAATTATTCAAAAAATGCAGTAATGTTTGTGTACTGTACCTCGCGTTAAATACCCTTACTTGCTGAACAGGCTGTATTTTTTACCAAATATCACCTATGTTCATTAATGATTTACTAACTACCTTATGCTCCCCCCATACCATGATTCCCAATTACTAATTTCATGTACACAACTATCCTAAATAAAATTCAACTTCTAAACTGTCTTTATTCGGATATGATTGCACACTAAAAAGTATGGTCCTAATTACCCTACAAAGACACACAATCAGAAGAAGATTCTACTTTAGCCGTTTCTTTATATTACCTTATAAAACCTTTCTTAATTTACTGTTTCATATTGGCCTAAACTTAATTCTAGTTTTAAGGTTAGGCGGGTTTTACCCTCCTAATACATGGACCTAAAAATGACCCAGTTATTACTATTTTTCGACATCCCTTTTCTTGTAAACCAATATTTAACTAACTTCTTTTGATAACTTCCAAATTTTTTGACGGCCACCAGGACTTTTTGGAAAAATAGGACTCTTTTTGAACTACAATTTAGGCTTTTTTGAAATCATATACTCAAAACACAGTTTATCATTCAAGTTTATCATCCAGTTTGAACCACAGCCCTAAATTTTTGACCTTAAATCTCCAAAATCAATGAATTTAAATAAAGCGGACTCTACTCTAACCCCACTTAACACCAATAAGTCCTAATTTTAAAACTCTAATAACGCTCTAGCTTACAATTTAAAACATCCCTTAATTACAGAAGTTTTTAAAAACCCTAAAGATCCACCCATATTAATTGTTACATGATTTTTAAAGAAAAGAAAACTAAACAAATCGGGTTTATTAATTACCTAACACCTTTGATTCTTGAACACTAAATCACCAACTCGTTCTTGATTAAAAAAAAACTTTTTTTTTCTTCTCTTGAAGGTTCGGCCGAGGGAGAGGAGGAGAGAAAAAGTGATTTAGGATTTTATTAAATTTGTATTTATACTAATAGAATCCTATTTTAAGTCAAACTTTGTTTTCTTTTTTTTTTCTTTTTATCCCAACCGGTCGAACACCCCTTTAATTATATATATATTTTTAATTTTTTTTAATTACTAATTATCTTCATTACCTTAAGTTTTCATAAAACCTAAGCTAATTTGTGTAAACCTTTTCACATAAACGTAACTTACTAAACCTTCTAAAAATAACTTTTCATTTTACATTTCACTTTCTATATTTAGAAAGTCTACCCTAATTCGCCAAATCTCACTCACTTAACTTATTTCCATCATAATACATTTTCCATAAACGCTTAACACAAAATCATCCAAGTATTGACGTAGCAATGCATGCTATACGTCATTACTTTTCCATTATCACTATTCACGAACGAATAGAATACTTATCACTAAACACAAACACCCTCAAAATGAGATGATCATATACCACAAAATGATATCATGCACCTATTCAAACCACTTAGCACACATAAACTACACATAGCACACAAGAATTACACAAAATGAACTCTTAGACATTTCTAGGTTATCACAATACCCTGATTTTAATTATTGGATGTGGTACGTACCCCTACCTTTGAGGAAATCTCATCTCGAGATTTAACTAGCAGGCTCAACAACTCGGTCCATGAACAACTATGGATACTTAATCCTCATCTGGTCTTCGTGTTCCCAAGTAAACTCAGGACCACGTTTCGAATTCCATCTAACTTTCACAAGCACTACCTTCCTACATTTAAACTTCCTAATTTCTCGATCCATAATCTCTACAGGTTCCTCGACAAAACAAAGTGTCTTGTCGACCTTGATCTCATCTAATGGAACATGCAAATTAGCATCTGCCAAACACTTTTTCAGATTTGACACATGGAAGGTGTCATGTACGCTACTCAACTCCTCAGGTAACCTCAACCTATAAGCTACAAGGCCAATCCTTTCAAGGATCTCAAACGGTCTTACATATCTTGGTGCTAACTTACCTTCTCTTCCAGAAAACGAACTCTAGAGTCAGCAGTCTCTTGTACCATAGTTTAGATTTGGGCAGTTATCACCTTCTATTGCATGTAAATAGTTCCTGATACACCCACACTCTTCTGAAAGAACTCTAAACAGTTTACGAGTGACTCTTCCTATTCTAAATCCGGCCAATAGCGTTGCTCTCTTCTTTTTGCAATTGTCTCATCGCCGTACTCCACCTATTAGGCAAACTACCTCCACTACCAATACGCCTCTCTCTTGAGACTCGTTTCCTTTATCCAAACACCTTTACTCCTGCTATCAGCCGCACCGCCCTTCTCCTGTGCATACGAATCTCTATCAGTCCCCAAGTCATTATAATCTCTCTATATCTCATGCCCATAGAACACCCGCCGTCCCGGGTTTGTGGACATCACATTTCCCTCTTACTTACTCAAAGCTCCTCGTCAAAACGCGAGCACACCGATTATGCTACAAATGATAACTACACCAAAATCAATAAACACCATGGCCTCTAAATATATCTTACCAAGTAAGAATCATACGATCCTTTTTCCATTCGCTTGAGATGCCTCCTAATGCAGTACTCAAATCAATCGCTTCTCTAACACGTTCTGCAGGTCTAGCCATGCCAATACCAAAAGGTAAAATCATCCGATCTCGTCTGAGTTGATCGTCACCATGAATTCCATTCCTTGGTATTATCTCATCAAGATAAATCCTTGCAACTTCACATCTTGAAATCTTCTTGTTATAGCTAGAAAATAAGGCTAACTTGGTTATTAGTCTATCGATCTATCACCAAAATCACATCATACTCGCTCTTTTGACCTTGGAAATTTTAGTGATAAAATCTGGGAATTCTATCCTTTTTTCCTTAAGTATCTAGGTGTTTGCAGCAAGCCAAAAGTCTATTGAACATTGCAGCTCTTCACCCTTACACATAATCCATTACAATTGCTAAATAGGTAGGCTATATCCTTTTCTACACGTGGCTACCATACATGTTCCCCAAGGTATTAGTAGTAAGTCTTATCCGCTCTTCGGAGTCCAAGTACCTTGATGCGATGTGCTCATCCATTACACTTTCCCTACCAATATGGAGCCCAAATTCGTTCCATAAAGTATCAAAACTCTCGTTCTCCTTTTCTTTCCATTGTTGATCTAAACGAGTTAGGCCTTTCTGCGAGTACATTCTTTGATTGAAAGCCTCACTTTAGTGATGCCAGTTTCATTCCTTTAATAGTTTTTAATTTCACTCGCTCCTTTCTACTCGACGCACATCGATACATTCGCTTTATCGGTGTATCACACAAAAAATTCTTCAAAGTCTGGAAAAAACATATTCTTGTTCTAGCATCTATCATACTTTGATTCCTCTCTGTTAGGGAAGTAATGGGCTTCACAATCTAAAAAAATCTCGATGAACGTCGGTAGTAACCTGACAATCCTAAGAATACTCATCTAATTCCTCACTGCCTCACTCTTACTCGGGTCCACATTAATACATTATGGTTGACCATGTGACCAAGAAAATGCACTTCTTCTAACCAAAACTTACACTTAGAAAACTTAGCATACAACTTCTCCTTCCTAGTGGGACTCTAACACTTAACTTTCACATGAAACTTCATGTTCCTCCTTCGACTTTGATGTAGGCCAGAATGTCATCAAATGAATACGTATGACAAAAACCTACCTAGTACGGTTAGCTAAACCGGTTTATTAAGTCAATGAAAAACTGCTGGTGCATGGGTTAACAAAAGGCATAACCGTAGACTCAAAAAAAAAAAATGACCGTATCTCGTTCGAAATGCAGGTCTTCTGGAATGGCCATCTCATTGCCGGACGCGTAGCTGATGATAACCTGGCCGAAAATCTATCTTTAAGAATGGACACGCTCCTTATAACTGATCAAATAAGTCATCAATCCTAGGGAGTGAATAACGGTTTTTAACAGTTAATTTGTTCAACTCCCTATGATCAATACACATGCGAAAAGAACCATCCTTCTTCTTCATGAATAACACAGGTGCTCCTCACAGAAAATGACTAGGTGATATGAAACCCTTGTCTTCCAACTCTTGAAGTTGTTCAAATAATTCTTGCATTTCTGAGGGTGCTAGACAATATGGAGACTTCGCGACTGGCGTCGCTCCATGAACCAAATCTATGCGGAACTCAACTTGTCGTCGCGGCGGTAGCCCCAACAAGTCTTCCGAAAACACATCAGAAAAATCTCGCACCGCGGGTATATCACTTATCCTAGGTTCATCTATCTTAACGTTCATTAGGGCTTTGACGGCTCCCAAAGTACGTTCCCCATGAACTCGGTGTATCTCATCACCTTCCAACAGTATCCTAACCACCTTCTCATGACATATTATCACAAACTTCCTCTTGGACAACCAGTCCATTCCCACAATCACATCAAAGCTTCCATGACTCAACGGTATCAACGAACTCCAAGGGTTACGAACAATCAAATAGGATAACAAACGAATATCGAGTCAAAGGCTAGAATGCATATAGGAGATTTCACATATTTAAATAGACGTGGATCAAATGACATAAGAATCCTTTGAAATAAAGGATACGTATATGCACCGAGAGAAAGCGCAAACGAAAGAAAACCAACAGGCGTACCACGACAAATGAACACATAAAAAAAATATCAATACGAAAGAAGAAAATTCTTATACCAATTATCGACTTTACCCAAAAGATCAAATTAACTAATATCTTTATAAAAATCAATTTAAAATAAAGAAAGTCACTTTAAGTATAAAAATCATTTTAAATAATAAATAAAATTGTCTTAAATGTAATCTTTATAAAATTCATTTTGGTTTTCATAAAAATCTAGAGATAGTTATCTAATGGTGTATCGTATCTTACCACTATGAATCACTTTAAACCTTCTTTTTATAATAAAATAAAATTTATTTAACCACTCAACAATTTTCACATCCTATTTGCATATGCCATTTAAACATATTCTATTTACAAAGATCATTTTTAATCACAGTTTTTTTTCCAACCACTAACACAATACTTCAAAAGGACTTTTATAATTAGACATCAATTATAAAATATGTTACTCAAACAAAGGACACCATAATACCAAAAGGGATCATAAAACACCGTGCATACCCTAACACAATTCTATTGTTTGAAAATGAAAGAAAATACCAGGAATCATATACTCAAAATAAAATCAAACGAACTCGTACAAGAAAACTCATACAAGACGTTACGTACCCAAAAGAAAATATAAGGTCTTATCCAAAATAACGATCAACACAGCAAACCTAAAAGCATCGATACTAACACATCGCCAACGGGTTACGAAAACCAAAGGATATACGAAGAAGGGAGTAATGATCCACACTAATATGTTAGGAACAATTAGTGCTTAAAAGAAATGTTTGATACTCATACGAGTAATCATTGCAACGAAAGAACTAACAAAGCGCGCCTATATCCAAAAGAGCAGATTCCGAACAACGAATATACATCGAGATGTCAAATAGGAAAAATCGGGTATCCTTACTAACAAAGTACGATGAAGGGATGCTAAGCTTAGACTTAGGAAATCCGAACAAACAATACGTAAGCAACTACGAGCAACCTCCTATTAATAGCAATAATTGGTATCCGCAAATACTGTAGACAGGGAGGGATAACTTACTATCTATACAACTCAACTTAACATATCCTCCAATTAGGGTAAGAGAATAATTCTCTACCCATACCACCATCCTTATCATGAATGCTCATATAAAAAAACATATTACACTACCACCTTACAACCAAACACAAATAAATGCAATCATGGTAACAAGTCTACGTGTGAGATTCCTTTATAATTATGTTGGCCACCATAATTATAAGTGCCTCCTTTTACACGTGTACTTCTAATATTACCCATTTCAATCATAATTCACATATAAGCGCATATACCACATTGCACATCTTAAACCACTCGAACTTAACACATAAAGGATGCTCCATCAAATAACTACTTACTTATATCAAAATAAAATTAAAACAACATAAAGGAACGAAAGTCTCAACAATTCCCAAAATACGAAATATCTGAAAGAAATAATCAATAACAACATGACGAGGTAAAGGAGAGGATAAACTTATGATGGGCCTCGCTTGGGTTTGACTTTGCGTCCGCAAGAATCACCCGACTACGCGCATCCGACAAACGATCAACAATCCTATCTCATTCGGTTCCACAAGAAGCTCCTCTAATGGATCCTTATAATGCTTAAGTCCAGTTGGGAAAAAGGTTCCCCAACGAGGCTTCTTACGGGTGGGGGAAAAACATAGCAAAATACTAAGAAAGTAATACATATCATATCAGATAAAGGTAGGCAAAATAACTAAAATGACAACTTAGCAAAATACGAGATATATAAGCTATGCAAAAATAGAGGGGAAGCATAGCAGGTTTATAAATAAACACTTGAGCCCTAAATGCATCTACATAAAGGACCCCTAGGTTATAGTCTAGGCTTAACCACCTACTTTTCTATAACTAATGGCTCTGATACCAATCTGTCACACCTCGCCAAGGCGGAAACGCGAGGCGCGACGAGAAAGGGAATCATCACAACACATTGGCGTCTATATAGAGAAACTAAAACATGCATAAAATACAAGGTATAGACACGCAGTGTCATGAAAATACCCAAACACATCAATAAAATCCAAAAGACGTCTGACATTGAAATGAAGATAATTCATGCCAAAGTCAATACATGCAAACATTCATACATCTTAACAAAGCAATCAAATAACATTCAACATCCAAAACAAATAATGAAATCTAGATAACTAAACTTCGCCAACTGCGTACGGTCCATCTAGCCACTTTTCTTAACTTTAATCTCATCCTGCTGAATACCTGAAAATGATGTTTATACGTCAATATAATGGTTGGTAAGAAACATAGGTTTTCAGACACACATATTCAATCCATTTCTAAAACGATTTAACCAATTACTGTGATCACAAAACAATACTTTTGCATGACAATTATGCTAACTAACCTACAAGCTAACATGCAATTCAATCCAAATCAAATCAATCAAACACCAATTGACAACCTCAATCGCCCTTGGATCAATTCAAGTCCTTTTACCCTCTAGCTCAGACCGAAGATACTCGCAAGTAACCCTCCTGACTAGGCAACATCTCAAAACCACATCACATAACCAATTCTCATTCCCTCTAGCCCAGACCGAAGATACCCGCAAGTAACCCTCCTGACTAGACAACAATACTTTCCACTAAGCAGGCTATGGATACCCGCAAGTAATCCTCCTGACTTAGCTCACACATTAATATCACATCACATAACATGTAGCACATAACGCACATTAGTCACATAATAGTCCATGCATTTACACTAACACATAATCACAGCAATTTAAAACTCTTTTCAACACTCACATCATTTCCATACCAAGTTTAAAATGCAGTAAAAAGTGGGACTATGTAACTCACCTGAATGCTCAAACATAGCTTCCAATTATTATCACGCAGCTATACAAATAAATAAACATGGTTACATACGACCAAGCTAAAAGCTCTAGTCAATGTAACACATATATGATGGATGTCTAAGGGTGTGATTAACCATCATGGGTCACCCCGACCTCATGCACAACCTTAACCACCTCATTAACACATCACACTAGTTAACTACAAATTATTCAAAAATGCAGAATTTTAGTGTACCTTTACCCTCTTAAAACCCTTACTTGCTGACCTTCATAAATTATACCAAAAATCACCTAAGTTCATTTATGAGTTTACTAACTACCTTATGATTCCCAATTACTCATTACATGTACAACTATCCTAAATAAAATTCAACTTCTAAACTGTCTTTATTCGGATATGATTGCACACTAAAAAGTATGGTCCTAATTACCCTACAAAGACACACAATCAGAAGATCTACTTCTAGCGTTTCTTTATATACATATAGAACTTAATTACTGTATATTGGCTAAACTTAATTCTAGTTTTAAGTTAGGGTTTTACCCTCCTAAACATGACCTAAAACTGACCCGTATTTACTATTTTGACAACCTTTCTTGTAACCAATATTTAACTAACTTTGATAACTCCAAATTATTTGAGGCCAGACTTTTTGAAAAATAGACTCTTTGAACTACAATTTAGGCTTTTGAATCATATCAAAACACATTTTTATCATCAAGATATCATCAGTTGAACACAGCCCTAAATTTTGCTAAACTCCAAATCATGAATTAAAGCGATCTAACTCTAACCACTTACACCAATAAGATCCTAATTAAACTCTAAACGCTCTAGCTTGATTAAAACATCCTTAATTACAGAAGTTTTAAAAACCCTAAAGATCGACCATATTAATTGTTACATGATTTAAAGAAAACTAAACAACTAGGGTTAATAAACTTACCTAAACCTTGATTCTTGAACACTAAATCACCAACTCGTTCTTGATTAAAAAAAAAAAAAATTTTCTTCTCTTGAAGGTTCGGCCGATCAAAGGGAGAGGAGGAGAGAAAAAGGGATTTCGTATTTTATTAAATTTGTATTTATACTAATAGAATCCTATTTTAAGTCAAACTTTGTTTTCTTTTTTTTTTTCTTTTTATCCCAACCGGTCGAACACCCCAAACCCACCCTTAATTATATTTTTTTTATTTAATTACTAATTACATAATTATCTACTCATTACTTTAAGTTTTCATAAAAACCTAAGCTAATTTGGGCAAACCTTTTTACATAAACGCAACTTACTACACTTTCTAAAAATAACTTTTCATTTTACATTTCACTTTCTATATTTAGAAAGTCTACCCTAATTCGCCAAATCTCACTCACTTAACTTATTTCCATCATAATACATTTTCCATAAACGCTTAACACAAAATCATCCAAGTATTGACTTAGCAATGCATGCTATACGTCATTATTTTTCCATTATAACTATTCACGAACGAATGGAATACTTATCACTAAACACAAACACCCTCAAAATGAGATAATCATACACCTCAAAATGATATCATGTACCTATTCAAACCACTTAGCACACATAAACTACACATAACACACAAGAATCACATAAAACGAACTCTTAGACATTTCTAAAGGTATCACAAACCTGATTAAATCACGAATGTTACATTATCGACCACTTTATACAAGAAATACATGGTTGGTTTATTTAGACCAACATACAACAATACTCTACATAATCATTTTTTGTACTTTTATTTTTTTTATTTTTTTAAACAAACCACTACTAATTTCGGTTTATTTTCACCATTTCACAATCTCAATAAATCCGGATAATTTATCCATAATCCTCCATACTTCATATAAATAAGGAATAATTGTGAAAGTAGTAAAACACACTAAAAATTAACATTAAAAATATACACTACTTTCACATTCCTATTACATTGTGCAATTTTTCTGACCTAACCGTAGATAGAAATTTCACACACGTACCCAATTGCATTGTGCAATTTTCCCGACCTAGCCATAGATAGAAAATTTTGCATTGCGACACAAGAAATACAATACTTTACACAAAAGCAACTAGCAATTGATTAAGGACTTAATATAATAGGATAGGCTAAGGTGTAAAGTTGTAACGAAACAAATATTTGGTGTAAGAAAAGAATGGAATGGCTCAACATGTTTTTCTAAGGGTATCTTACTCTAAAAATGAGAGTAAACAAAAGGCTTTATACGGTGATTAACTAACCAGTGTAGTTAGTTAATATCACAACATGTATAGGCTTTTTGGGTGTAATCCTAGAAATTTATCAGTTTTGGAAAATGTCACTCCATCTATTAAGAATAGTGCTTATTATTGTGGTCTCGAGTAGATATACCAAGCCAAGTTCTAAAGTTTACTACAGTCACCAGCACACTCATATTTTTGTGGAATTTAGGGGTAAAATTAGGGGAAACGGAAAGGC
Organism: Tanacetum coccineum; assembly: GCA_026074375.1. NCBI lineage: Eukaryota > Viridiplantae > Streptophyta > Magnoliopsida > Asterales > Asteraceae > Tanacetum > Tanacetum coccineum. The sequence continues at coordinate 6,392 of BQNB010006068.1, read as the reverse complement.
TAAATCCTTACAAATGGAATTAAGGGTTATGTGTGCGGGTTATGTAACTAATAATTTCACAAAAGTATGCTAAAAAAATTTCAAATTTGAGCATAAATTAGGCATATTATTGTGAAAAATAGGACAAGTAAGTGTTCTAATTCTCCTCCCCCCAGTTGAGATATACAACGACCTTGTTGTATAAATATAACATTAAGGACAGAAAATTAAAAGAATTAGAACGAGAAACTCTTTGGGATTTGCTCGGTATAATCCTCCATGTTTCGATTATGAGCAAGATTGTGTGTAAATGCGGGTCTGAATATTAGCATGACTACAACACACAGAGTTCCAGAATATAAATACTCCACCAAAGTTGTCATTTTCGTTCAGTAAGGTCCTGTATAAGATATAAGAAAAACCAATGCTATTCTATCTCTAATATTCGACGTTTAGAAAACAAAAACAAAAACGAAAAACTGTACAGGAAGTCGATATGCCGTATCCCAAAACCAGGATACGCCGTATTAAGACATGTAAAAAGTATCTAAGGTACGGGTCAGATTGTCAAATACGCCGTATCATGTTCATGAATACGTCGTATAGATAATCTGACAATAATGTTTAAATGCAGAAAATAAAAGACTGGATAACATCCAGTTAGTTCAATACGCCATATCCATTGAGGTTGGATACGCCGTATCGACTAATTGGGAAGACAAACTCGATAAAAATTAGCTCTTCATTCCATTTAGTGCATACTTATTCTTGCTTAATTGTCCACTGTTTCACAGGAAAATTGTAAGTTCCATTGCTATAAGTGTTTGCTGAACTTACTGCTAGACTTCACTAATTCTACCTTTCAAAAGTAAACTAGAACACGTCATATCATAATATACATATCGTCAAACGAATAATAAGTGTAATATCAATGTACATCATAACATAAGAAAAATAAGGCTAGATCATGTCTAAAATAAAACCAAGAGAGATGATAGGCATGAAGATCAAGGATCGGGCTAGTCATCAGTGTGTGGAGCTGCTAAGGTGCTGGCCACATCAGTCCTCCGTCGAGTACGTCTCTGTTATGATGCATGTAAGGTGACCATGATGCTCCCATCAAACCTAACTTAGCTCTCACCGCTCTGGTTCAATAGTTGAGTAATGCTACCGACCACCCAAGCTGAAAGTCTACTCTTCTCACTACTCATCCTCTCCAGTAAAACTCGATACTCATCCAAACTCTCACGTACTCTACGAACCTCCTCCTCTAATCTCTGCATCCTTTGCGGCATAGTCTTAGGTCCAGGAGCAGCTAGAGGTGCCTGAGGTGCGTGTACGGGTGCTAGAAACACCCTTCTCAGGAATCTCCTCATCAGCCTGAGCAACTCCTGTCGCAGCAACCTGCTGCCTCTCTAGTCCACGTGCAACCCAAGCCCAAGTATCTCCTAACCTGTCACAAATTTGTAACCTGACCAACTCATCCATATCAATCATCGGGAGGTCACGAACTACCACTATCAACTCTCGAAGCCTATCCTCAATAAGCAACCCAAAATGCTCAGCAAGACATGAAACAAACTATCCACCAGACATCCTAGCCTCCTGCTTCCTCCCCTCAGCATATCTAAACAGGTATTATGCTAGCAAATAGGGGACGTTCATCACCGTCCCCTCATCCATATTCCTTAAATAGAAAAGGTCAGTAGTAGTTACCTTCTCAGGTGCCTGACCTCTCTTAGAAATTCTAAACGCAATCAATCTGTGGCACAACCTCCTCAATAGGTCCCAGATAGAAGTGTAGGAGGGGACTGCACCTAAGAAATCACCATCAGAAGCAATCCTAGACCAATAGTCACTCAGATCAGCCTTAGTGGCTATCTCTCTTAAGTTGTCGGTCTAGTAAGCTCTAAACTCGTCGGTCTCCATCTCCTCAGCCGTATTTAAACCCATAGCCAGAATAAACTGCCTCCAACTCAACTGGCGTCTAAGCCCGCCTAACTGGAAACAAAGAGTGTCAGCAGCATCTAACTCAAGTACGGTATCACTAATCCTACACGTGCTAAAAAACTCCAACATCAACTCAAATACTAACGGCCCCCTAATCTCAAAAAACCCATCTCCATGCATCACTAGTAAACAGAACTTGCCCCTCAGTCTTAGTGTGTACCATCCTCATTCTATTCGTTAATGCCTGCCTTATTTCATCAATCAATCCCTTAAAATCTAAGACATGAACCCTATTAACCTGTCGGCCAAATATCGTACCCAACCTACCCTTGTAATCATGAACAACAGCATCAGTGTACTCCTGGCCCTCATATTTGAGCCATCTGATCTCTGGGAGGTAGTGGTGTCATATCTACAAAACTTAAGCGCTATTAGTACACAAGATATCTTAATTTTAAATGTACAGACATAGGGATTGATACGGCGTAGAGGCTTAACCCATACACCGTATAGAGGTTCATTGAATACCCCATATCCTAAAGATACTCAATACGAAGTATTAAGGCTTTTAAGATCAAAACACCGTATAGAAAAATCTAATACGACGTATAATGGATATGTAGTATTGAAGAGATATGGTTAAGCCCAAGGGATCTATACGGTGTATACTGAAAATGAATACGTTGTATGAGGTTTGAGAATGTTTAGGTTTCAAAAGTCCAATACACCGTATTCAAAGACTGAATACGTCGTATTGGTTTTTACTTATTTGGATAAAAAGGTGTCTAATACGCCGTAGCCATGTAACTAGATACGTCATATAGGTTCAGCAGTTATAAACCAAATGGGTTCCCCTAATCTACCCGTTTGGCCAAAAAGTCGTTATACCCAAAACGCTCAATCCCTCTCATTCAATCATGCTAATGGGGCAATACAAAGGCTCAAGCTACACTCGCAAACCGCCTAATTAGGTAAAGACTCTAACCTTTATTAATAACAATTGAAAGAAAAAGAAAAAGGAAAAGGAATGATTACCTTAGATTAGGAACAAGAGGGTAATGTTAGAATCGAACAAAGAAACGATCTCCCAAGATTTTTAAACCCGCGGTGAAATTTTGAATTTTAAGAGTAAATAGTGAGAGTGAAAACTGATTCAGCGTATCAGTTGGGTTTTTATAACCAAACTCGATACGCCGTATTGGGTTTTATCCAATACGTTGTATTGGAAGAAAGCGTTGACTTAGTCAACTCTGGTTAAAATCATTGATACGGTATATAGACTTTAAGTCGATACGCATTATCTAACTTAGGAGACCTTTTATTCTCAAAAGAAAATAAAGTAAATGTACCTTGGCCTTCGCAACTGCTCATGTAAGCACCATCCTTATATAATAGCTTAGGGTCAAAAGGAATGCCAAACGGCATATAAAGATTCTTAATTATAAAAGTTAATGGCATCCCTTCGTAATAATGTATCTGAATCATGACTTTAATCATTATAACAAAATCTTTAAGAGTTGAAGATTTACCTGGTATGTCATGACTTGCTTCACGGTTCTCATCAAACTCATGGAAATGGGTATCAATTTTAACATCAATAACACCATCCAATGGTTTAATAATGATATCATCAGAAGTTATATTGATTTCAACTTTTTCATTATCCGAATCCAGTTTCAAATTGTTCACAGAAGTTAATTGATAAGAAAATGATTTTTTGTTGTAACAAACTATGTAATCTTCATCGTCAGATTCGTCAAATGATATTTTAAAGTCAAAATGAATTCCATCGCCATGATGAGGACTTACCGTGGGTTCGAATGAGATTTCATGGTCAGGTGCTAATGTATCCTTATAGACGATAACTGGAAAATATGTTTCAAAATCTTTGAAGTAGTCAATATCTTCATAATACATGACCTTACCATATGTAGCAGTTTCCCAATTAAACGTTTAGCCGTGCCTACGAGCTTTTTCAGCTTCAAGCTCAATATACTCTTCTATTGTGATATTTGGATCCTCCATTTCAACTTGACTGAAAACACTAATTAAATGCGAAAAAACAAACAAACAAGCAAACACACAAAAGCAAACCAAAATCACATAATTTTAAACTAATCTAGATAACGCTAAATCTAAACTAAAACATTAATAAAGAAAAGAATTAAACAACTTCACTCCCCGGCAGCGGCGCCAAAAACTTGATGTGCTTCATCGTGTATAGGTAAATCAATTATCAAGTTTTACATTTATATTTAGCCAAATTACCTATTAACAAACACTAACATGCAGTGTACCAGATCAGTTGTAGGTTCGTTGGTAAGTAGAGTGTTGATCACTAAGAGTAAGAGCGTTATTTCCTAAGTCTACCAGTATTTTCATTATTTATCTTAGTTCTCGTCTATGTTAATCCTAGGTTAGTGTTAATTCTAATGTGAAGGGGGTTTTCAGTTTGAGAGACTGGCATGGGTTTTGGTGGTAACCTGTATCTACTTTGGTCACCATAACTAACGCAAGATGATAATCAGCAGATAGAAGAGCGGTCAACCTATTATAAGGAAAACGTATTAACCATGAATAATCAAATATAATGCAGGTTTGCTTATTAGTGCAATGATTGTCTTATCTCGAATGGATATATCATTCTTAGATTTAGGCAGTACTTCTTCCTAAAACCTAGACACGCCAATTCTGTCACAATTAAATGCATCCGCATAAAGCATTCTACATTGATTATAATCTATCTTAGGAGATTAATAATGGTGATCTTACTAAACTTTAGCTCAACGAGACTTTACTAACTTACTACTTAACGTCTCTTTATATACTAGTAGTCCACTGTTCGGGTCCTTACCAAGGGAATTAGAACGTCATTTGTTGATCCCAGGTCTCCTGGTAGTCCAACTTGTTCATTAAATCAATGGCAAGGATAGGTCATTATTTGTGATCCTATGATTCTAGATATAATAATTGCAAATATGGAGAGTTATCCCAGCATCTAGCTAGCTCTATATTTTACATTCCTAGATCCAATTGAATGATAGGTCAAATTGATAAACATAATCAACAAACAATGATAAATAAGCAATCGAGATAAATAAACCAAACATTAAATTATCATAAATATGGCTAATACCTAAAGGTATTAGCTAATAACCATTGTATCGTATACAAACATAATAAACGAACAACCAAGGTAACCTAACCGGGTTAAATGAATGATACCAAAAATCAAGCGATTATTAGAGTATAGATGATTAAAAGGGTTTTCGTATAGATTGAAGCACGTTGCTTGACCTTCATTGTTAGGAACATGAAAGTATCAGTCACTTTCATAGATATCATTAGATAGCTCGTTTAGTTATTTTTGGAACTTAAGTAGGCTAGTAAGCCCAAGGCCCATGGAAAGCCCATGAAGCCCCAAGCACACACGCCATAACGTAGGATATATATACCCTTTCCATGCTATGGAAAGGGTGTTGGTTGTTCATTTTTCACACACTTAATGCATTTTTCTTTCATGTTTACTTTCTCTCTCTAAAGTGTTCATCCAACCACTCTCTCTCTCTCTAGAAATACCTCTCTTTCTCTCATCTAGTATGTTATTAGATATTCTTTAATTAGTATCAGAGCCATGGAGTGATTTGTTTAGTTTTTGTGTTGTTTACTTTTGTTTTTCCTTGTTTCTTTTCCAAACCGTAGCCTACTTCACGTTTTTTTTTATTTTCGAAGCTTATCAATACACTAAAAGATCATTTACTTAGGTAAATTTGATCTAGTATCTTTGGATATAGGTGTATTAGCTTTGGATCAAAGAAAAACTCATTTTTTACAACTTTAGTTTTTGAAAACCTTAGAAAGTACAAATCTTGATTTTGAAATTTTTGACTTAAAAACCATAAAGTTTGCATGTTAAGGTACCTATAGGTTTAGTCATACTTGTTGTACAAGAAAATTTGGGAAAAAACAATCAAAAGTTAGTCTTTTTTGTTTTTGAGATTTTGTGTTTCGTCATTGGATTAGCAGTTGGCAGGATTCGCAGATGGTAGGATTCCTAGTTGGCAGGATTTGCAGTTGGAAGGATTAGCAGTTTACCGGATTCGCATATACTAGTTCTCATCGGATTAGCAACTTCTCAGTTTCAACCGTATTCGCAGCTACTAGTTCTCACCGGATTAGCAGCTTCTTAGTTTCAACTGGATTAGCAGCTTTCAGGCTTAACCGAATTCGCAGCTCCAAGTATCAACCGGATTAGCAGTTTTGCAAGCATCACCGGATTCGTAGTTTCGTTGTATTCACCGGATTAGCAATTTTCAGTGTTAACCTAACTCACAGTTTTTAGTGTCAACCTAATTAGTAATTTTTGCAAGCCGAATTTGAAACTTCACTTGGACTAAAGTTAAAACACACAAAGTTGCTAAAATAAAAAATTATACGGTTTATTTCTTTGACTTGTAAAATCC
>BQNB010006067.1:0-84548 GCA_026074375.1 Tanacetum coccineum | reverse complement strand
TTTCTTATAATTGATGCGGCACATTTAAACGGTCAATACAAGGGTACAAATTTGTTAGTTGTAGGCATGGATGGAAACAGCCAAATTGTGCCAATTTCTTTTGGTATATGCAAAGGGGAAACCGGTCCATGTTGCTCATGGTAGATGTCCGTATTTAAAGAATGCATAGATGATAACCCCAATTTGCTTTGCATATCTGATAGGCATCCTGCTATAGCATTGTCAGTACGCAATGAATTCTGATGACATCAAATAACGTCACTTTTATAGCATTATTTATCCTATGTTTATTACCCATTTTGTATAATTATTTCACGAATTGGTATTTAATCGTTTATATTTGTTATTTGCAGTAATTATCAAGCATAAACGAAGAGTTTGAGAAAGTCGACTAATTCTGACATCAATACGCCATATCATTCTAGAAGAATACATAGTATTTAAAGACTTTGAAGAACTCAAGACCATTGCCTGACTTTGAAGAATACACCATATCCACATCAGTAGATAAGCCGTATATGATACTTTGGTCAACTATCAAGAAAAACACGTTTACAGCCAATACTCCGTATCCAAAACCTAAATACTATGTATTGGTCAATACTCCGTATCCAAAGACCTAATAATCTGTATCCGAAGACCCAATACTCCGTATCCAAAAATCTAATACTCCGTATTGAAGGCAGCTCAAGAAAATTTTGGAATATTTTATTCTTGGAACCCACACTAAGTAACCCTAATACACCGTATTGAACTTTTCAATAAGCTGTATCAACCAATTTTCAGACTCTATAAATACCAAACCCTAAATACGATCTTAGGTATGCATTAACCACCAAGTTTGATTTCCAGACGATAAAAGAAGCCAAGAAGGTCCTGCAAAGTGCTCCAATATATAAGAAGACTCTTGTAATCTTCGCACAACCCAATACATGTTCGGTTAATGTTTCTTTACTTTAATCGTTCATATATGAAACCGTGTGTACATATTTATGATAATTTAATGTTTGGTTTATGTTTATTCTGATTGCATCTTGTAAATTATGTGTTGTCTTATGTTTATCAATTTATACTCGCTTATGTGCTTAAGTATGCGACTTATCATTCAACTGGGTATAGTCCTACATATTTAATGCGCTGCAACTTTGGTGTCATGTGTGCATAGGCTAAAAGTCCGGGATAGCTCTCCATATTATGATTTATATATCTAGAGTAATAGGATAGCAAGTAACGTGCTGTCTTTATTCATGGTTTAGTAAACAAGTTAGACTAGCAGGTGACCTAAGATCAACAGGTGACGTTCTGATTCCTTGAGTAAAGATTTGGACAAGTGGACTACTAGTATATAAAGAGCCATTAAGTAGTAGGTTAGTAAAGTTTCGATGAGCTAAGATTCGATAAGATCACCATTATTGTCTCCTAAGATAGATTATAATCAACCATGAATACTTTATGCGGATGTGGTTAATTGTGACAGAATTTCCAGATCTAGGTTTTAGGAAGAAGTACCGCCTAAATCTAGGAATGATATATCAACAACGAGATAAGACAATGATGACAACAAATAACGTCTATTTAATAGCACCATTTATCCCCTCTAAATTGCCCGTTCTATATTATTTTATGCATGAATTATTATTTAATTGGTTATATTTATTATTTGCAGTAAATATGGAGCAATTGGTGAAGTTTAACTAAAAGGCATGCACTTTGGAGGTTAAACGAAGAAATTATGAAGACTGATGATCTGACATCTAATACGCCATATCTAGCAAGAAGATACTGCGTATTTGTGCCTTGACTTCACAAGCAACCACGAAGATTTAAAGATCAATGCGTCGTATCCATGAAGACTCATACGACGTATTCACTGACGGTTCATGAAAGATTTTGGTAGATATTTATCGTGGTCCCCACTCTAAGAAAACCTCAATACGTCGTATTGACTACTTCCAATATGACGTATCGACTTAGTTCCAGAGGCTATAAATACCGAACCCAAAAGACGAATTTTAATGTGCAAAAAACATATACTAAGGGATGAGAAGAAGGCATTAACCACCAGGTACAACTTTTAGAAGAAAAGAGAAGAAACGAAGGTATCGCAATGTAACAACCGTGATTTAATCAGGTTATTGATACCTTTAGAAATGGCTAAGAGTTCATTTTGTATGTTTCTTGTGTGCTATGTATAATATATGTGTGCTAAGTGGTTCGAATAGGTGTAGGATATCGTTTTGAGGTGTATGATCATCTCATTTTGAGTGCGTTTATGTTTAGTGATAAGTATTCCATTTGTTCATGAATAGTGATAATGGAAAAGTAATGGCGTATTTCATGTAATGTTACGTCAATTGTTGAATGATTTTGTATTAAGCGTTTATGGGAAACATATTATGATGGAAATAGGTTAAGCGAGTGAAATTTGGCGAATTAAGGTAGACTTTCTAAATATAGAAAGTAAAATGTAAAATGAAAAGTTATTTTTAGAAGGTTAGTAAGTTGCGTTTATGTAAGAAGGTTTATCCAAATTAGCTTAGGTTTTTATAAAAACTTAAGGTAATGAAGATAATTAGTAAATTAATAATTAAATAAAAAATAAAAAATATATATAAAAAGGGGTGTTCAGCCGGTTTTAAAGAAAAGAAAAAAAGGAAACAAGTTTGATTATAATTAGGATTCTAAGTGTATAAATATAAGATAAATAAATCTCTAAATCACTTTTTCTCTCCCCTTGTTCCCTTTGATCGCCGAATCCCTCAAGAGAAGAAAAAAAGATTTTTTTTTAATCAAGAATGAGTTGGTGATTTAGTGATTCAAGAATCAAGGTTTAGGTATGTTTCAATTAAGCTTTTGTTTAGTTTTCTTTAAATCACGTAACAATTTAATTGATGGATCATTAGGGTTTTAAGATCTACTGTAATTAAGGATGTTTTAATCATGCTAGAACGTTTAGGGTTTAATTAGTATCTTATTGGTGTAAGTGGTTAGAGTTAGTTCGCTTTAATTCATGATTTTGAGTTGAGCAAAATTTAGGGCTATGTTCAACTGATGATATCTAGATGATAAAAACGTGTTTTGATATGATTCCAGTGCCTAAATTTTAGTTCAAAGAGTCTAATTTCAAAAAGTCTGGCCTCGAATGATTTGGAGTTCTAAAAGTTGGTTAAATATTGGTTACAAGAAAAGTTGTTAAAACAGTAAATTCGGGTCAGATTTAGGTCATGTTTAGGAGGGTAAAACCCTATCTTAAAAGTGGAATTAAGGTTAGCCAATATACAATAATTAAGTTCTATATGTATATAAAGAAACCCTAGAAGGAGAGCTTCTGATTGTGTGTCTAAGTAGGGTAATTAGGGCCATACTTTTTGGTGTGCAAGCAGATCCGAATTAGGATAGTTTTGAAGTTGGATTTTATTTGGGATAGTTGTATATGTAATGAGTAATTGGGAATCACAAGGTAGTTAGTAAACTCATAAATGAACTTGGGTGAGTTTTGGTATAATTTATTAAGGTCAGCAAGTGAAAGTTTTAAGAGGGTAAAGTTACACTAAAATTCTATACTTTTGAACAAACTGTAGTTAACTGGTGTAAAGTGTTAATGAAGTGGTTAAGATTGGGAATGGTGTCGGGGTGACCCATGATGGTTAATCACTCTCTTAGACATCCATCATATGTGTGTTACATAGATTAGAGCTTTTAGCTTGGTCGCGTGTAAGTGTGTTTATTAATTTGTATAGTTGCGAGATAGGAATTGGAAGCTGCGTTTTGAGCATTCAGGTGAGTTACATTTTCCCACTTTTTATTGCATTTTAAACTTGGAATGGAAATTATGCAAGTGTTGAAATGAGTTTTAAATTGCTGTGATTATGTGTTAGTGTAAATACATGGACTATTATGTGACTGATATGCATTATGTGCTACATGTTATGTGATATGATATTGATGTATTGTTGCCTAGTCAGGAGGGTTTACTTACGGGTATCTGTTAGGAATTACAGATTTGATGATTACAAAACCCATAAACAGAAATGAAGAAAGAAGAAACAAAGGAACAAGATATGCTAAAAAGGAAACAAGATTCAAGATTAATGTGATGAAATCAACATTAATAGTTGTGAATATATAGATTTAGCTCAAACATTAATGTGATTGTTTAATGTTATATTAATTAGTTTCTAATTGTATTATGTTTTCTTTTGAAACAATAAGGACCTATTATGTAATAGTTAGTTAGCTTTGTTAGTAAGCTAGGGTTTCTTGTAACCTCCCTCTATTATATAAAGAGGGTAGGCGTCTAGGTTATAGGCATCCATTCATAGTAGACTTCTCCAATGAGAGTCTAAGAAACGCATAGAGCGTGTAGTAGTAGTAGTTAGTTATTTTATTTATGCTTAATAAAGAAAACCTTATTAGTAACATGATTGTGTTCTTGTTCTTTATATTCCGCTGTGCTTATCAATCATTGTTATATTACCCTAGTTGAGTCCAGATCTTAGATTCTACAATTGGTATCAGAGCCTCGTGGCTCTTGATCTAGGGTTAATAAGGTTTTCGTGTATAATTTTATTTTGTTTTATCAAAAGGCATATTTGCCAATTAGGGTTCTTAAGGAAACCCTAATTCGTTTAAAGATGGCAGCAGTCAAGCAGAAGTGAAGGCAGCAGGGTTTCTTCTCAAACCCTAACCTCGAAGCATATGGATTGGTTTACAGCGGTACACAAGCAGATCAGCAATAACCCTTATACATCTTTTGGGTTTGTAATGTCTTTGAACGATTATAGAGGTTTGGATGTTCATACTGCTAAGCTTTTCTTAATTCCTACTGGTAAGCTTATGGTTCCTGCTGGTAGTTCATGGTTCCTGCTGGTAGTTCCTGCTGGTAGGCTTTGTGGTTCCTGCTGGTCTGCTTGCGGTTTCTGCTGCTAGTATTATAGGTCCACAGACGCCCTTGGGTCTTGAACAATGAGGATGTGTATGGTTCATTTTGGAGGTTCAGTTTATGCTATAATTCTTGATTGGAAAAGTTACACGCTCTTTACAAATATTTTGGGGGGCATATGATACCATACAGTTCATGATATGATTATTGAGGAAAAAGAATAATCATAAGCATTGAGTGGTTTCTGGTTGATCCGTCTAAGCTCACTGAGACTATCGGCCATTGCATGTGATCGCCATGCATATATTGACTACAAGAATTATCCAAAGACATTTTATTACATGATATTGTAATAAGCATGTCTTTTTCGCACTGAAGGAAGATTTGATCTATGCTACTGAGTTCAAGATTTAGAGATGGGAGTTATACTTTTATGGTGGAAGCTTATTGTTGATATACTTACACCATCTACATGCATCACTGAGGGGAAGATTAACGAGTTGCACAAGACCCCTATTAGATGATTACAAAAAGAGGAAGAAGATTCATGATGTGCAGCTTATTATTATGATGACATGTTTTAGCATTGTTTCTTCATGCAGATTGTTTTGTAATATCAAATAGGGAAAGATTGTTAGGAATTACATATTTGTTGATTTACAAATCCCAATACAACTGAAATGATGAAAAGAAGGAAACAAAAGGAATCAAGATATGCTTAAAGAAGGAAACAAGTGAAAATAACATTAATGTGGAAGATATAGTGTTAAGTCAAAACATTAATGTGATGATTAATGTTAATTAATTAGTTTCCTAATTGTATTATGTTTTCTTTTGAAACAATAAGGACCTATTATGTAATAGTTAGTTAGCTTTGTTAGTAAGCTAGGGTTTCTTGTAACCTCCCTCTATTATATAAAGAGGGTAGGCGTCTAGGTTACAGGCATCCATTCATAGCAGACTTCTCCAATGAGAGTCTAAGAAACGCATAGAGCGTATGTAGTGTAGTAGTAGCAGTTAGTTATTTATTGTGCTTAATAAAGAAAACCTTATTAGTAACATGATTGTGTTCTTGTTCTTTATATTCCGCTGTGCTTATCAATCATTGTTATATTACCCTAGTTGAGTCCAGATCTTGGATTCTACAGTATCCATGGCCTGAGCTAGAGGGAAAAGGATTTGGTATAATCCAAGAGCGATTGAGGTTGTCTGCTTGGTGTTTGTGTGGTTGATTGGATTGAATTGCATGTTAGCTTGTATGTTAGTTAGCATAATTGTCATGCGAAAGTATTATTTCATAATCACAGTAATTCAGTTAATGATTTTAGAAATGGATTGATATGTGTGTCTGAAAACTTATGTTTCTCACCAACCATTGTGTTGACGTATAAGCATCATTTTTAGGTATTCAGCAGGATGAGATTAAAGTTAGGAAAAGTGGCTAGATGGACCGTAGGTAGCTGAAGAAGTTTAGTTATCTAGATTTTGTTATTTGTTTTGGATTATGAATGTTAATTGTTTGCTTTGTTAGGATGTATGAATGTTTGCATGTCATGACGTTGCCTTGAACTGTCTTCATTTCAATGCCAGACACCTTTTGGATTTTGTTGATGTGTTTGGGTATTTTCATGACACTGCGTGTCTATACCTTGTATTTTTGCATGTTTTAGTTTCTCTATATAGATGCCAATGTGTTGTGATGATTCCCTTTCTCGCCGCGCCTTGCGTTTTCGCCTTGGCGGGGTGTGACAGATTGGTATCAGAGCCAATGGTTATAGAGAAGTAGGTGGTTAAGCCTAGGACTTATACCCTAGGGGACCTTTCATATAGAGACATTTAACGGTTAAGTGTTTGTTCGCAATATATGCTAGCTTACCTATTTTTTTGCATAGCTTATATATCTCATATTTTGCTAAGTTGTCATTTTAGTTATTTTGCCTACCATTATCTGATATGATATGTATTACTTTCTTAGTATTTTAGCTATGTTTTTTCCCCCACTCGTAAGAAGTCTCGTTGGGGAATCATTTTCCCAACTGGACTTAAGCGTTATAAGGAGCTTTTTGTGGAACCGAAGGAGATAGGATAGTTGATCGTTTTTCGGATGCGCGTAATAGGGCTGGACCCACAGAGTCGGGTGATTCTTGCGGAGGCAAAGTCAAACCTAAGCGAGGCCCAGCATAAGTTTATCCCGTCCTTTACCTCGTCATGTTGTTATTGATTATTTCTTTTGGATATATCGTATTTTGGGAGTCATTATGCGACTTTCGTTCCTTTATGTCATTTCGATTTTATTTTGATATAAGTAAGTAGTTATTTGATGGAGCATCCTTTATGTGTTAAGTTGGAGTGGTTTAAGATGTGCAATGTGGAATATGTGCTTATATGTGAATTATGATTGAAATAGGTAGTCTTGGAAGTAAGTACACGTATGAAAGAAGGCAATTATAATTATGGTGGCCAACATAATTATAAAGGCATCACACATGTAGACTTGTGACCATGACTGCATTTATTTGTGTATTGGTTGTAAGGTGGTAGTGTAATATGTTTTTTATATGTGTATTCATGATAAGGATAGTGGTATGGGTAGAGAATTATTCTCTTACCATAATTAGAGGATATGTTAAATTGAGTTGTATAGATAGTAAGTTTCCCTTCTATCTAGTATTTGCGGATACCTAGTTTTACTATTATAGAGGTTGCTTGTTTGCTCGGTTGTTTGTTCGGATTTCCTAAGTCCAGCTAGAATCCTCCCTCAATCGTTATATTTGTTAGTAAGGATACCCAATTTTTCCTATTCAACATCTTGATATATATTGGTTGTTTGGGTATGCTCTTTCGGATATAGGCGCGTTGGTTATTTCTTTTGGTTGCATTGATTATCGTATGAGTATCATAAACGTTTATTTTTAAGCACTAATTGTTCCATAACATATTAGTGTTGGATCATTACTCCCTTGGGTGGTACATCCTTGGGTTTTCGTAACACGGTGGCGACGTGTTAGTATCGATGCTTTTAGGTTTGCTCTATTGATCGTTATTTTGGATAAGACACGTACGGTTTTCTTGTGCGGTATGTAAGTCTTGCATGAGTTTTCTGTTCGAGTCGTTGATTTTATTTTGAGTATATGGTTTTCTGGTATTTTCTTTTCATTTTCAAACAATAAAATTGTGTTAGGGTCTGTTCGGTGTTTTACGATCCCTGTTGGTATTATGGTGTCCTTTGTTTGAGTAACATATTTTATAATTGATGTCTAATTATAAAAGCCCTTTTGAAGTATTATGTTAGTGTTTGGGAAAAACTGTGTTTAAAATGATCTTTGTAATAGAATATGTTTAAATGGCCTATGCAAATAGGATATGAAAATTGTTGAGTGGTTAAATAGATTTTATTTTATTATAAAAAGCAGGTTTAAAGTGATTCATAGTGGTAAGGTACGATACACCATTAGATAACCATCTCTAGATTTTTACGACAACCAGAATGAATTTTTCAAAGATTACATTAAGACAATTTTATTTATTATTTAAAATAATTTTTATACTTAAAGTGACTTTCTTTATTTTAAATTGATTTTTATAAAAAAATTATTTAATTTGGTGTTTCTAGTAAAATCGATAATTGGTATAAGAATTTTCGTCTTTTGTATTGATTTTTTTATGAGTTCATTTGTCGTGGTACGCTTGTTTATTTTCTTTCATTTGCGCTTTCACTCGGTACACATACCTATCCTTTCTTTCAAAGGATTCTTATGTCATTTGATCCACGTCTATTTGCATATGTAGAATCTCCTATATGCATTCTAGCCTTTGACTCGATATTCGTTTGTTATCCTATTCGATTGTTCGTAACCCTTGGAGTTCATTGATACCGTTGAGTCATGGAATCTTTGATGTGATTGTGGGAATGGACTGGCTGTCTAAGAGGAAGTTGGTGATAGTATGTCATGAGAAGGTGGTTAGGATACCGTTGGAAGGTGATGGCATACTTCGAGTTCAAGGGGAACGTACTTTGGTAGCCGCCAAAGCCCTAATGAACGATAAGATATATGAACCTAGGATAAGTGATATACCCGTGGTGCGAGATTTTACTGAAGTGTTTCCGGAAGACTTGTTGGGGCTACCATCCCAACGACAAGTTGAGTTCCGTATAGACTTAGTTCCTGGAGCGACGCCGGTTGCGAAGTCTCCATATTGTTTGGCACCCTCGGAAATGCAATAATTGTCTGAACAACTTCAAGAGTTGCAAGACAAGGGTTTCATATGACCTAGTCATTTTCCCTGAGGATCACCTGTGTTATTCATGAAGAAGACGGATGGTTCTTTTCGCATGTGTATTGATCATAGGGAGTTGAACAAATTAACTATTAAAAACCGTTATCCGCTCCCTAGGATTGATGACTTGTTTGATCAGTTACGAGGAGCGTGTCCTTTCTTAAAGATAGATTTTCGGTCAGGTTATCATCAGCTACGAGTGCATGAGGATGCCATTCCAAATATTGCATTTCGAACGAGATACGGACATTTTGAGTCTACAGTTATGCCTTTTGGGTTAACCAATGCACCAGCGGTTTTCATGGACTTAATAAACTGGGTTTGCAAACCGTACTTAGGTAGGTTTGTCATTGTATTCATTGATGACATTCTGGCCTACTCAAAGTCGAAGGAGGAACATGAAGTTCATTTGAAGTTAGTGTTGGAGTCACTGAGGAAGGAGAAGCTGTATGCTAAGTTTTCTGAGTGTGAGTTTTGGTTAGAAGAAGTGCATTTTCTTGGTCACATGGTCAACCATAACGTATTCACGTGGACACGAGTAAGAGTAAGGCAGTGAGGAATTGGATGATTATTCTTAGGATTGGCAAGTTACTACCGACTTTCATCGTGAATTTTTTTTAGATTGTTGAACCCCCTTACTTCCCTAGCTGAGAGGAATCAGAAGTATGAGTGGAGCATAGGACAAGAGGAGGCTTTTTAGACTTTGAGGAATGATTATGTCATACTCCGATAAAGCGAATGTAGTGAGTGATGCGTTGAGTAGAAAGAAGAGAGTGAAATCAAGACGAGTAAGAGGAATGATACTGGCAACCCAAAGTGAGGCGTCCAAGTAAGAGAACGTACTCGCAAAAAGGCTACATGGTTTAGATCCACAGATGGAAAGAAAAGGAGACGAGAGTTTGTACTTTTTGGATCGAATTTAGGTTCTATTGGTAGGAAGTGTAAGGGATGAGGCCCATGCATCAAGGTACTTGGTACATCCGGGAGCGGATAAGGTGTACTATAACCTTGGAGACATGTATTGGTAGCCACATGTAGAAAAGGAATATAGCTACCTATGTTAGCAAATGTCGGATTTGTTTAAGAGGTGAAGGCTACAATGTCAAAGACTTTTTGCTTGCTGCAACAGCCTGAGATACTTGAGTGAAAATGAGATAGAATCACCATGGATTTTATCACTAAATTTCCAAGGTCAAAGTAGTGAGTATGATGGGATTTGGGTAATGGTCGATAGACTGACCAAGCGAGCTCATTTTCTAGCTATACAAGAAGATTTCAAGATGTGAAGTTGGCTTATATTGATGAGATAATAGCAAGGAATGGAATTCTAGTGACGATCAACTTAGATTGAGATGGATGATTTACCTTGTAGTTTTGGCAGACGCTGCAGAAAGTGTTAGAGACGCGATGGGATTTGAGTACTGCTTAGCATCCTCAAGCGGATGGACAAAGTGAACGTATGATTCAGACTTTGGAAGATATAATGGGGGCAAGTGTATCGATTTTGGTGGTAGTTATCATTTGAGCATTTGGTGTGCTCTGTTTGAAGCTTTGTATGGAAGGAAATGTAGGTCGCCTGTTCTATAGGCAGAGATTGGAGAGAGTAGTTTGCCTGGACTTGAGTTAGTACAAGAAACGACTGATAAGGTGGTATCGATAAAGGAAAAGCTCAAAGCGGCAAGAGATCGTCAAAAGAGCTATGCGGATAAAAGACATAAACCGTTAGAGTTTGAGGTGGGAGATCGTGTATTGTTAAAGGTGACGCCTTGGAAGGGCGTAGTTCGTTTTGGAAAGAAGGGTAAGTTAGAACCGAGATATGTAGGACCGTTTGAGATCCATGAATGGATTTGCCTTGTAGCTTATAGGTTGAGGTTACCTGAGGAGTTGAATAGCGTGCATGACACTTTTCATGTGTCAAATCTAAAGAAGTGTTTGGCGGATGCTAGTTTACATTTGCCATTGGATGAGATAAAGTTCGACAAGACACTTCGTTTTGTCAAGGAACCTGTAGAGATTATGGATTGAGAAATTAGGAAGTTAAAATGTAGGAAGATAGTGCTTGTGATAGTTAGGTGGAATTCAAAACGTGGTCCTGAGTTTACATGGGAACACGAAGACCAGATGAGGATTAAGTATCCACAGTTATTCGTGGACCGAGTTGTTGAACCTGCTAGTTAAATCTCAGGACGAGATTTCCTCAAGGAGAGGATATTGTAACAACCGTGATTTAATCAGGTTAGTGATACCTTTAGAAATGGCTAAGAGTTCATTTTGTGTGTTTCTTGTGTGCTATGTATAATATATGTGTGCTAAGTGGTTCGAATAGGTGTAGGATATCATTTTGAGGTGTATGATCATCTCATTTTGATTGCGTTTGTGTTTAGTGATAAGTATTCCATTTGTTTACGAATAGTGATAATGGAAAAGTAATGGCATATTTCATGTAATGCTACGTCAATAGTTGGATAATTTTGTATTAAGCGTTTATGGGAAACGTATTATGATAGAAATAGGTTAAGCGAGTGAAATTTGGCGACTTAAGGTAGACTTTCTAAATATAGAAAGTAAAATGTAAAATGAAAAGTTATTTTTAGAAGGTTAGTAAGTTGCGTTTATGTAAGAAGGTTTACCCAAATTAACTTAGGTTTTTATAAAAACTTAAGGTAATGAAGATAATTAGTAAATTAATAATTAAATAAAAAAATAAAAAATATATAAAAAGGGGTGTTCGGCCGGTTTTAAAGAAAAGAAAAAAAAGGAAACAAGTTTGATTATAATTAGGATTCTAAGTGTATAAATATAAGATAAATAAATCTCTAAATCACTTTTTCTCTCCCCTTGTTCCCTTTGATCGCCGAATCCCTCAAGAGAAGAAAAAAAAGATTTTTTTTAATCAAGAACGAATTGGTGATTTAGTGATTCAAGAATCAAGGTTTAGGTATGTTTCAATTAAGCTTTTGTTTAGTTTTTTTTAAATCATGTAACAAATAAAATGATGGATCATTAGGGTTTTAAGATCTACTATAATTAAGGATGTTTTAATCATGCTAGAACGTTTAGGGTTTAATTAGGATCTTATTGGTGTAAGTGGTTAGAGTTAGATCGCGTTAATTCATGATTTAGAGTTGAGCAGAATTTAGGGCTGTGTTCAACTGATGATATCTAGATGATAAAAACGTGTTTTGATATGATAAAAACGTGTTTTGATATGATTCCAGTGCCTAAATTGTAGTTCAAAGAGTCTATTTTTCAAAAAGTCCAGCCTCGAATGATTTGGAGTTCTGGAAGTTGGTTAAATATTGGTTACAAGAAAAGTTGTCAAAACAGTAAATACGGGTCAGATTTAGGTCATGTTTAGGAGGGTAAAACCCTAACCTTAAAGTGGAATTAAGGTTAGAAAATATACAGTGATTATGTTCTATATGTATATATGAGAGCTTCTGATTGTGTGTCTAAGTAGGGTAATTAGGGCCATACTTTTTGGTGTGCAATCAGATCCAAATTGGGACAATTTTGAAGTTGGATTTTATTTGGGATAGTTGTATATGTAATGAGTAATTGGGAATCACAAGGTAGTTAGTAAACTCATAAATGAACTTAGGTGATTTTTGGTATAATTTATTAAGGTCAGCAAGTAAGGGTTTTAAGAGGGTAAAGTTACACTAAAATTCTGCACTTTTGAACAAATTGTAGTTAACTAGTGTAAAGTGTTAATGAAGTGGTTAAGGTTGGGCATGGTGTCGGGGTGACCCATGATGGTTAATCACACCCTTAGACATCCATCATATGTGTGTTACATGGACTAGAGCTTTTAGCTTGGTCGCGTGTAACTGTGTTTATTAATTTGTATAGTTGCGAGATAGGAATTGGAAGCTGCGTTTTGAGCATACAGGTGAGTTACATAGTCCCACTTTTTATTGCGTTTTAAACTTGGGATGGAAATGATGCAAGTGTTGAAATGAGTTTTAAATTGCTGTAATTATGTGTTAGTGTATATGCATGTACTATTATGTGACTGATATGCGTTATGTGCTACATGTTATGTGATGTGATATTGAGATGTTGCCTAGTCAAGAGGATTACTTGCGGGTATCCATGGCCTGAGCTAGAGGGAAAAAGTGTTGTTTGAGGGATCAGATGGGTACGCATACCTAGTATATGATTTGTTGGTTTGATTGATTGGATTGATTTGCATGTTAGCTTGTATATTAGTTAGCATAATTGTCATGCGAAAGTATTGTTTTATAATCACAGTAATTCAATTAATGATTTTTGGTAATGGATTGAATATGTGTGACTGAAAACCTATGTTTCTCACTAACTATTATGTTGACGTATAAGCATCATTTTCAGGTATTCAGCAGGATGAGATTAAAGTTAGGAAAAGTGGCTAGATGGACCGTAGGCAGCTGGCGAAGTTTAGTTATCTAGATTTCGTTATTTGTTTTGGATGATAAATGTTATTTGTTTTGCTTTGTTAGGATGTATGAATACTTGCTTGTCATGACGTTGGCATGAACTGCCTTCATTTCAATGTCGGACGCCTTTTGATTTTTGTTGATGTGTTTGGGGTATTTTCATGACACTGTGTGTCTATACCTTGTATTTTATGCATGTGTAGGTTTCTCTATATAGACGCCAATGTGTTGTGATGATTCCCTTTCTCGTCGCGCCTCGCGTTTCGGCCTTGACGGAGTGAGACACGCAACGCCCTTCAATCCATAGGAAAACCCTTGTAAATTCTTATACTCTAAATACGTGTTCGGTTGTTGGTATCATTCATTAACTTGGTTAGGTTACCTTAGTCGTTCGTCTATGACATTTGTATTCGTTACAATGGTTATTGGCTAATACCTTTAGGTTTTAGCCATGTTTATGATAATTTAATGTTTGGTTAATGTTTATCTAGATTGCATCTTATAAGTTTTGTGTTGATTATGTTTATCACTTCATTTTCGTTTATGTTTGATTATGTGGTTTAATTTATCATTCAACTAGATCTAGTGAGATGGACCAAGTAATCTAGGTTTGGGATAAAACTGCATATAGGTTATATGTGACTCTGGAACTATAGGACTACAAATTTAACTCTCTAGTGTTTCCCCCAGTTATAAAGGGTGGTATAGCTAAGTGGTGACTTAGGAATTACAAAGGCATCCTACAACCTTGCTTGGATCACTACGAACCGTAGACTACCAGCATATATAATTCGATTAAACATAAGTGGGTAAAGCCTCGATGAGTGATGACATCAAAGGACGTTACTTTTATATCATCATTTATCCCAAGAAAATTACCCACTTTTATATAATTATTGCAAGAATTGTTACTTAATTGCTTAAAGTTGTTAATTGCAGTAATTACAGAGTACATTGTGAAGACAAGCTAAAAGGCGCGTATTTTGGAGCTTAAACGAAGATATTTGAAGATTGCTTATTCTGACTACATATGCCGTATCCAGCAAAGAAGATATGGTATATCTGCACCTGGACTTCACAAGAAACCATGTATGTTCAAAATCCAATTTGACGTATCTTGCTAATTATATACGCCGTATCCAGCTGGTCAACATTTAAAGATCCTACAGTAAATATGATTAACGACAGTTAATATGATTGATTGTGAACGTGGTGCGTAATCTAAGGAATTCTACCTAATACGCCATATCGACCTCATTCAATACGGCGTATCGACTCATTTTCAGAGACTATAAATAGAAGACTAAAAATTGAGTTTTGGGTGCTTAATCATATTCTATATACCATAAACACAAACGTCGATTTTTTTAAGAGAAAAAGAGCAGCCAAGGTCAAGCATCGATACATAATTCCATAGAAGACACCATGTAATTCTTGTACTATAATAATCATTCAATTGTTGGTAACATTCAATACAAATAAACCTATAAAAACATTTATTTTATTTTACAATCTTTTCATGTTATGTTGATAACAACTAGTAAAATCTATATGAAAGTAAAATACTAAAGTTGTTACTTTTCCATCTTTGGCAATACTTTGAATTACAAACAAAATATGCAAACCATTATTTACATCATGTATAACATCATCCTTTGCAGCATATCTTACGGTAATCTTACAAGATTACACATGATCTCTCAAGATTTTGCAAATCAAAATTCAGATTGTGTTACTGTGCACCAGTTCTGTTTGACTATACTGGCCGGTTCTGTTCTGCAACAAAACTAGCAGAATCGGGCTATAGTAGAAATTTTGGCTATAAATACCAAGCCATTTTTCATGTGTTCCTCATCCTTTTCCAGATTAAATTATCTAATCTACTAATCATTCTCTCTATTCTTGCAGAGTTTCTTTTAGCATGTTGTAGGTAATTCTTTTCAAACAAGAAATTGCCAAACATCCCTTTTGAGACGATCAAGTTCCAAGAATCTTGTTCTGCATCTCCATATCATCATCAAGATGTAAAATAGTGGATCCGATGTCGCGTTCATAAAGCGCTAGATAAAAAGTAAACGAAACTTTGTCATGTCCGCTGTCACTTTTTTGTCTTCTAATGCTTGCTATCTTTTTCTCCTTTTTTTTCTTCAATTGATATTAAAGTGTTGGCACACTTTTTCTTTGTCGTCTACTGCTCTCCAAATGAAGCAATTCCCAATTTTTTATTGGCTGCCGAATTTATTCTAGACGAATGTTTTTCTCCTCCCATCGGGACGAATTGTAAATTAAAGGATGTGTCGGCTGTGTGTTTTTTTTAGAATTGATAGCAATCTTGTTATATTGGAGGAAATCCCTAATTGTCTCTTCTTGCTCACTTTAGAATTAAAAAAGCCCCAAGATAGAGTTTTTCTTGTCTTGCCTTTTTTTCTTTCTTTTCTTGTGAATTCTTGCCAAGTTGGAGCAATCTAGGCCAATAAATTCATTTCACGAAAACTGAATTTTCAGCAGGAAATCACACTTTCACATTAGATTTTCGGATATATTATCTCATAAAAATAAAGATTTATTTTTCCTTTTCCGTGGCCTTTTGAATCAACTAAAACGGAGCTCGGGCGAAGAAGTTATGACCAAATCATTGCAACGTATCCAAATCTTTCACTCTTCAATATTTAATTCATTTCTCGTCACTTTCCGTGTCTTTCCACCATTTACTCCATATAAACACTAAAATACACCTTAAGAGAAATTTAGCATCATATCTAATCAAAACACATAAAAAGGAGCAATTATCGTGGACATTTGATAGCGTAAACATGTATAAATTAGGAGCTATCAAAGTTTTACATAAAACTATTAAGTAAAAGTAATGTGAAATTTATTGTAAAAAAAAGAATTTTCACCTTGTAATGGTAATAAGTTGTCTGTAACATAAACAAATAGAGACATGTTGTTACCTACACACCAGTGTCTTTGATTGTTTAAAAAGACCAGTTGTTTTATAAAAAAATGTCTATAACATAAACACATAGAGACATGTTGTTACATACACACCAGTGTCTTTTATTGTGTAAAAAGAGTGGTTTGCACCCCAAAAAACAAATTTTTATACGATTTCTATTATGAAAACTGGTTTTTTCAAGAAAACCTATTTTCATTCATTCCCTTCCCACTAGTTTTTTGTCATAGAGATTGGGTTTTACATAACCAATTATTTTGGGGGGTGTTTATAGCCTTTTGTGTAGTAGTGGCTTCCCCTTTATTTTTGCATAGCTTATATATCTCGTATTTTGCTAAATTGTCGTTTTAGTTATTTTGCCTACCATTATCTGATATGATATGTATTACTTTTCTTTAGAATTTTGTTATGTTTTCCCCCACCCATAAGAAGTCTCGTTGGGGAACCTTTTTCCCAACTGGACTTCTTGAAGTTGCTTTTCGTCAACACACCTGCTTCATTCGTAATCTAGAAGGTGTTGATCTATTGACTGGATCTCAAGGCAACAATATGTATTCACTGTCTCTTATAGATATGATGGCGTCCTCTCCTATATGTCTCTTGTTAAAGGCCTCAAAGACTAAGTCATGGCTATGGCACCGACGTCTGTCTCATCTGAACTTTGGTGCAATCAACCATTTAGCTAGACACGGTCTTGTTCGAGGCCTCCCTAAGCTAAAATTTGAAAAGGACCATCCGTAGTCTGAGTGTGTAATGGGCAAAAGCAAGAAGAAACCCCACAAACCTAAATCTTAAGACACCAACCAAGAAAACTCTATCTCTTGCACATGGATCTTTGTGGTTTAATACGTGTCACAAGTGTTAATGGAAATAAGTACATCCTCCTCATTGTCGATGATTACTCGCGATTTACATGGGTAAAGTGCTTAAGGTCAAAAGATGAAGCTTCAGATTTCATAATCAAGTTTCTCAAGATGATCCAATTGTGGCTTAAGGCACCTGTCCGACGTATCAGAACAGATAATGGAACTGAATTTGTTAATCAAACTTTGCGTGAATATTATGAGAAGATTGGAATCTCTCATGAAACATCCGTTGCTCGCTCTCCACAGCAGATTTTGATGAGCTGATAGCTATGGCTTCTGAACACAGCAGTTTAGAACTCGCACTTCATGAAATGACTCTTGCAACAATTAGTTCAGGACTCGTGCCAAACCCTCCTCCTTCAACACCGTTTGTACCACCTTCAATCATTCCATCATACGTTTCGTCACGACAAAAACCCAATAGCGAGACTTTTACATGACAAACTTCCTGATCTAATCAATTTTCCCACGTATTTGATTCTCTTGGTTATCCCGACAAATGATAGCCAAAACTTAGGAAAGTTACAACCGAAAGCTGATATGGTATTTCATGGGCGATGTACCCGAAAGAAAGAATTTCGAATTTAACAACCGATGTTACAAGGCTTGATGACAGCATAATAACGTCTATTTTATAGCATCCATCGTTTCTTGTTATTAAACTATTTTGTATAGTTATTGTAAAGAAGTGTTACTTATTCATTTATAGTTTGAGAATTGCAGTAATTATGGAGAATGGTATGAAAGTTAGCAAAAGGCGCGGCATTCTGGAGCGTTAAATGAAGATATTTGGTAAGATTACTATTCTGTTAGACCAATACGCCGTAGTCAATCAAGGGAAGATATAAAGAACGGCGTATTTCGTGCCTGCACGTCACCCAAAGGACCACTCTAGGACTTAAAGCTCAATACGCCGTATCTAGGAGGACTTAATACCGCCATATCCAAGTATAGTATTGACTTTTCTGGAAGATATCAAGCGTGATCCCTACTCCAAGAAACCCCATTAGTCCCTATCCAATACTTGGATACGCCCGTAGCGAACTGCGTCCAGTCCTTATAAAATATTAAAACCTTAAAAAAACAAATTTTAAGGGTGCTAAATCATATTCTCGATACCTAAACCATAAAGTTGATTTCAGAATGAGGAAAAGTAGCAGGGTAGGAAGGTTCGAGCTATGTTATCAATTCCATAGAAAAGACAATGAGTAATTCCATATACTTTAGTAATCATTCAGTTTTTGGTATCATTCGTTAACTCGGTTAGTTTACCTTGGCTAAATTATTGCTCTTGTATTTATTATGACGTTTAAAGGCTAATAAAACTTCGGCGTATTGGCCTTATTATAATGATCTGAATGTTTAGTATTTGTTTTATTTTCGGACTTTCTGATTTATCGTTGAGTGCTTGTTTATGTTTATCAATTTATACTTATTTACGTGTTTTGTATGCGACCTATCATTCAACTTGATCTAGTGAAGTGAACCAAGTAGATCTAGAGTCCGGGATAGCTCTCCATATAGTAATTATATACATCTCAGAATCATAGTTCACAAACTATTGTCCTTCTAAATCTGTTGTCTGGATACGCTTTGGGGCTTAACTATGTTAATTGGAGGATTGCCAATGGTTTTATGGATCGTGTTGACTAGCAGGGGGGACCTAGATAATTCAACAAGGTAACGTTCTAATTCCTTGGATAGTTTGGACATAGTGGACTATAGGTATAAATTGCTATTTTAAGCGGTAGAGGTAAAGTTCTATATGAGCTTAGGGCTTTAACAAGATCTCCATTCTTTAATCTTAAGATAGATCTTTATTTAGCCAAAATAATGGAATGCTTTATCCGATATGCTTTATTTTGACAGAATTAATGTGATCTAGGGCTTAGGATGAGTATTACGCCTGTTTAAGAATGATATGCCACCTCGATAGAAGAATCATTGCACTTAAATAAACAAAAACCATCGTTTAATCAGATTAATAATGGTTAATAACTTTTCTTTTATAAGTTCGACGCTTTTTTTCTCTTTCGTTAATTTGCTTACGGGGGTTAAGGTGCGATTGAATTGGGACTGTAGTACCAAACCAAACTATGTCAGTCTCTTCAAGTGAAAAACCCTCTTTTCCCATTAGATATTAGGATTTAGGACTGACATTAGTTTTAGACATAGGTTTATAAATAGAGTTGAATTAACATGATTTGAAAACCAAGTTATTAATTATAGTTGATAGATTAAAACCGAGCTTTCAAGTAGTTCGACACCGGACTTTACATGACTCCTAATACGATCGGGTACCACTGCCCCGCTTAAAGTGTTGTTTTTGGTTTAGTCGGAAAAATATAAATTTAAAACTTGATTCATCTTAAATATACCATACAATGAAAGCACATCAAGTTTTTGGCACCGTTGTCGGGGAGTGAAAATTTTATTTTGAGTTATATTTGAATATTTTGGTTTTTAACATTAGATTAGATCTAGCCCTTAGGAGTAGTATAGTTTAGAGTAATTTGTATTCTTGTTTATTGTCTTTGTGTGATACGACGTATTCAGTTCTCTGAATATGACGAACATATTGGTTATTTAATAGTTTTTCCTAGCTATTTTATTACAGGTTAAAATGGACGACCCCAACATTACTATGGAAGAGTATATCATGCTTGAGGAAGAAAAAGCTCGTAGGCGTGGAAAGGTGTATAACTGGAAAACTGCTACGTATGGTAAGATCTGGTATGATGAAGACGTTCTCGACCTCAGATCCGTTGAAACCGAATTCCCAGCTATAGCCTTCAATGATAGTTTGACATCAGGTGAAACACCATCTTGTGAACCCACGGTAAGTTCTCTTAACGATGAAATTAACTTTAGAATTTCGTTTGTCGATTTCGACGATGAAGATTACACGGTAGTTTTTGACAAAAACTCGTTTTCTTATAAAATAATTTATGTCAATAATTTGAAAACGGATTCGGAAAATGACAATGAGAAAGTCAATATGCCTTCATTCCCACCACTCGAGCCTACGGTCAGTTATTTTGATGATTTAGACAACTTTAAAGATTTTGAGAAAGAATTTCCAGCCATTGTTTACAATGATGCTCTAACGTCTAAATTAGATTTCTTAACTGAACCTACTGTAAGTCCTCAACATATCGATGAATTTAATTTAAAAGATGAAACATCATTGTCCGAATGTGATGAAGAGGAACAAAACGTTTTAAACTTTAATGATCTATTCCCTTTTAACGTAATTTATCCCAATGATTCAAAATCGGATAAGGACAATGATGATGATAAAGTCGATATTGAACACTCTTCGGGGGATTTATCTGTCAAACCGTTACCTGATGTAATAAATACCGATGTTGGTGCCTATGCACATGGGTCAAATAAGCTTTTGGAAACAAGTCATGATACATCTAATAAATTTTTCAAAACTGAAACTTTTATCAAGGGACTAAATTTTAATATCATGACTTGGAATCATCTTAACAAAGGGATGTCATTCATTTTCCTAATCAAGAATTTGTATGTGCCATTTGGCATCCCGTTCGACCCCAAATTGTTTTATAAGGATGGGATTAAATTGGGGCAAGTCTAACTTAAAGACTTTTCTATAAACAAAAGTGCTTGCCGGGAGACAACCCGGAATGTATTTTCAATTTTTATCGAGTCTGTCTTCCCAGATTGTCTATACGGCGTATCCAAACCCCATGGATACGGCGTATTAGCCTTCTGGACGTTATCCAGTCTTTATTTTCAGCACAGTCTATACGGCGTATTCGTTAAACGAATACAGCGTATTCGACACAGGTATCAATACGGCGTATCCTGGGGTATGGATACGGCGTATCGACTTCCTGTATAGTTTTTAGGATTTTATTTCGAGTCTAACCAGCGAATACACGGAGAAAGAAATTGCACTTGTTTTCTTATGCTTAATATAGGAACCTTCTGAACAAAAAGATTTGGTAGACTGCATATTTTTTCTACGATTGGACGTCCTTGCTCATATAAACCTACATGGAGAATCTACCGAGCAAATATCAGGGGAGTTTCTCATTCTAATTCTTTTTAAATTCCCGTATTTAATGTTTTATCTATACAACGAGGACGTTGTATAATTCAAGTAGGGGGATGGAATTAGAATGTTTACTTGTCCTATTTTTCACACTAAAATGCTTAAATTATGCTTATATTTTAAAAAAGTTAAAGCATACTTTTTATGAAATTACTTGATACTTAACCCGCACACAATAACCCTTATTAGATATTGTGAGAATTTAGCCTATCCGTTTCCAAATGTTTACCCAAATTCCATAAAATATGAGTGTATTGGTGATGTTGTAAACTTTAGAACTTGGCTTGGTATATCACTTGAGACCACAATAATGAGTATTATGGATTTAATTAGAGTAACTTGTTTAAATTGGTAAATTTTAGGATTACACCCAAATCGCCTTTCCATGTTGCTTACTAACTAAATGTTAAAAAAATGGACTTTAATTATCTAAAACAATTTGTGTAGGGCTAGTACTAGTTTAGGCCTTAAAGTAAAAGCCCTAAACCCAAATTTTAGTCCATTATCCCACCCTAAGCCCCTAGAACGACATAATGCAGCCCCCAAAACCCTTTGTGTCGATTTCCCATCCCTAAGAACAAGGAACCAAGAAAGTTGTGGTTTAGGTGCTAATAATCAAGGTAAGTGTGTTCATTCTAGTTTAATCAATGCAAGCATGTAACACTTATGATGGTGGATTCTAGGGTTACATAAAATAAAAAAATATTATTAGTGTTTAATGATCCTAGAATGATTAGGGATAGATTAGATGCGTGTTCATGCATGTGGTATGATTAGGGTTGCGTTAATTTATGAATTAGGGTGAGCAGAATTTAGGGTTGTGTTCACGAGTGAATATCTCCATGATGGTAATAGGTTTTTGAGTGTTTCTAGACTCTAAACAGTAGCTCATTGAATTTACTTTCCAAAAAGTCTGGCCTCGAATGATTTTGAGTTCGGGAAGTTGGTCAATTTGTCTAAACAAGAAAAGTTGTCAAAACAGTAAATACGGGTCAGATTTAGGTCATGTTTAGGAGGGTAAAACCTATACTTAAAAATGGAATTAAGCTTAGCCCTTCTACAGTAGTTAAGTTCCATATGTCTATTGATAATCCTGTGAAAATTAGCCTCTGAAAGCATGTCTAAGTATGGTAGTTAGAGTGATATATTTTGGTGTGCAATCAGATCCGAATTAGGACAGTTTTGAAGTTTGATTTTATTTGAGGTAGTTACACATGTAAGTAATACTTGGGAATCACAAGGTAGTTAATATACTCATAAATGAACATGGGTGATTTTTGGTATAAATTATGAAGGTCATTAAGTAAGGGTTTTGAGCACGTAAAGAGACACTAAAATTCTGCAATTCTGATTTAATTATAAGTAGCTAGTGTAAAGTGTTAATGAGATGGTTAAGGTTGGGCATGGTGTCGGGGTGACCCATGATGGTTAACTAAACCCTTAGACATCCATCATATGTGTGTTACATGGACTAGAGCTTTTAGCTTAGTCGCGTGTAACCGTGTTTATTTATTTGTATAGTTGCGCGTTAAGATTTGGAAGCTGCGTTTGAGCATTCAGGTGAGTTTCATAGTCCCTCTTTTTACATTGCTTTTAAATTGGGATGGAAATGATGCAAATGGATTTGAAATGTTCTAATTACTGTGATTATGTGTCTTTATTTTGAAAGTGTATGGACTTTACTTGGCTATTGTATGTTACGTGCTAAATGCTTATGTGTATTTGGATCGGGGGTAACGTTCCTACCCATTTGTTGTGATATCGGGATCGAGGGTAACGTTCCTACCCATGTGAAGTGACGGTTTTAATGGATCGGGGGTAACGTTCCTACCCAATTGTTGATATTTGTTGGATCGAGGGACACGTTCCGTTCCCATGCTCGTTTTGGTTACATTTGCATGCTAGCTTGTATGATAGTGAAGTAATTGTCCTGCCATGTTTGCATTAATCACAGTAATTGTTTATAAGCTTTGATTTTTGTGTCTTAAACCTATGACTCTCACCAACCTTTGTGTTGACGTTTTAAGCATCATTTTCAGGTAACCATCTTGAGGATGTTGAAGTTAGGAAGAGTGGCTAGTGAGACCGTAGGCTTGCATGCGGAGTCATTCTCCTAGAGATTTTATTTATGTCATTTGAATTGTTTGATACTTGGTTGTTATTTGATTGTTTAGACTTTTGGATTATGTTTCCTTGCGGTATGACTTTGCTATCGTAATGCAAGACTCCTTTATCTTGTGTTAGATATTGTCATGACACATTGTGTCTCATTTGTTTATCTATTTCATTTAGTTCTCTCTATTGTTGACACCATTGTGTTGTGATGATATCCATGATGTTACGCCTCGTGTTTCCGCCTAGGCGGGGTGTGACAGATTGGTATCAGAGCCTTTGGTTATAGAGAAGTAGGTGGTTGAGCCTAGACTATAACCTAGGAGTCCTTCACGTAGATGCATGTTAGGGCTTAAGCGTTTAGTAGTATAACTAGTATGCGTTTTCCCCCTTTATTACATGATTTTATATCTTAGTTTTGTTATTTTTTTAGCTATTTTGATTGCCTTTATCTGATTTAGTGTGCCTTATCTCTTGATAAATTAGCTATGCCTCCT
The DNA here is from genome assembly GCA_026074375.1 of Tanacetum coccineum. NCBI lineage: Eukaryota > Viridiplantae > Streptophyta > Magnoliopsida > Asterales > Asteraceae > Tanacetum > Tanacetum coccineum. Next base: position 60,455 of record BQNB010006067.1, on the reverse strand, counting down.
CACCTTCATAAGAAGTTCCGCATGGGGGTTGCCATTGCAAAAGGATGTAGGGGATACTATAAACCAGGAACAAGGGCTTGGGTAAGGCGGGGTAGCCGCAAGATCCGTATACCGATTGACATGTACCCATGCAGAGTTGAAGAGAGGTTGACCATAAAATTAGTTAAGGGAGAAGAGGTATTAAAGATTGAAACAACAGTGACTGCTAAAGATGGTACAATTACCAAATTTCCGGGAAAATTCCCAGAATACAAACCAACCAAGGAGGAAGAAGAAATTTCTAAGTTAAAAGCAATCTGTGAGAATGTAATTTATGACATATCCGACAGTGATTCGGATCTGGAGTCCACGGCTAGGAGTGGACCTAGGGACAGTGAGATGGAAGATACGGGGGGTAGTGGAATTCGAATCAATGCTTGATTGTCCGCCTCTTTATGTGTTTTAAGATTTTAGGGTTTTGGGATTGTTTGACTTTGTTTTGGAATTTTATTAGGAATGTTTACTTTTGAATATTAGATTTCGTTGGATTATTTTAATAATATGGTTTAAGTAATTTTGAGTCATTTTCCATATGTGGTAATTTGTTGATGTGATTTATGTGTTATGTGTTTTGTTGACATTGAGAAGTGTAGTCATAGGAGGGAGTACACTTGTGAAAGGGGGCATCTATAATTATGGTGGCCAACATAATTATACATGCGCCACAACACAAGTGGACTTGCAAGTATGATTACGCGGATTTGATGTCAACATGTTGTTTGGTTGATTATGTATGTATATGTAAATATATATAGTTATGATTGTATATTGATAGAATGGTCGGTTTAGAAACCTTTCCCCTCTCATCTAATGTGTGTTAATACTATCTTAATCAGAATGGTTCGAACACGGACTAAGGACAACGAAAAGGGGCAACCCGACATCGCTGCCATCATTGCGCAGCAATTGCAAAATATAATTCCCCAGATCGTCACTCAAGTGACAAACAACGTGAACAACAGAAATAACAATAACAACAACGGGAACAACAATAACAACAATGGAAATAACAACAACAACAATTGGAATGGTGGGAACAATGGGTGTTCCTACAAGGTATTTCAAGCATGCGTTCCTATGGAGTATGACAAAAAGGGAGGTACGATAGCACTTACCCGCTGGATCGAGAAGATGGATAATGTACTTAACAATAGTGGGTGTTCTGAGAATCAAAAGGTGAAGTATGCTGCGAGTTCGTTTGTTAACAAGGAACTGACATGGTGGAACACTCAAATCAGGTAAGAGGCCGTGAAGCGGCAATTGGTATGATCTGGAATGATTTTAAGGCTTTGTTAGTGGAGGAATTTTGTCCAAGTAATGAAATAGAGAGGTTGGAGAATGAATTTTAGAATCACAAGATGGTAGGAGCCAACCATGCAGCTTACACAGATCAGTTCCATGAACTGGCTAAGCTGGTTCCACATCTGGTGACACCTGACTCGGCGCGCATCAAGAGGTCACGGATGTCACCCACCTGGGACACCTGACAGTTTGAAATTATTTTTACATGTTGACCTACACCGGAATGCACCACCGCGATACCTCAGCAATTAATTACATTAAATGTGCCTACACCGGATGCCCCACCTGGACACCCTCAGCATTGAATTACTTTACATGTGCCTACACCGGATGCCCCCTGGACACCTCTGACATGAAAAATTACTTTGTAACATTTACAACTGAGTAATCCGTTGAAATCATAAAGTATAGTATGTTGTTTAGTACAGTTCAAAAAATAAAACCAAGTTTGGGTATCTACTTGCGAAGATGTATAAATGAGTATATAAACCAAAAAGGTAATCAAACCATTTGTAAAAAAAAATGTTTGTAAACAAGCATGTTCTCACCCCAAAATATATGTAAAACGAGTAAAACATGGGGCTATAAACTCACATTGATATTGTAGCACGATTTGCAGAACTGCACATATTAATCACAGCACAAACGGAAACCAGAACGGCTCGACCAAGAAGTTGCGATTTATTAACGTCTAAGACCCACTAGCCTAGGATAATGAATTTGGGTTTCCCGATGGATAGTCACATCAACGCGACACGTTGATAAAAGATATAGGTTTCCGAGTTGTAATAGTTTGGTGGTTGGTTAAATAAAACAAATCAAAAGTAACGCAATGTATGTAATATATCCCGTATATATTACATATGAAAAATATGCCAAATATATAATTCATACTGTGAATTATATAACAAAGAAAAACAATCAATTAAATAATCGAAGTTTTATAATACTTTGTAAGTTTTTACAATAAGGAAACGTATGAGAAAAGATATTGATTAGAACCATTTCGACACGTTTTCAGAAATCACCAATTAGATTAATAAAATGTCCTTGCATGAAAGTAAACGTACGTTTTAAAGTTTCGTAATATATAAATGATGTTTTCAAAGCTTTTACAATTGTTATGACTGCATCTTCCAGTCGAGAATTATAAAATAATATTTTATAATTTAGTGTTTCGTTATGACTTTTAACTAAACTAGTTGCGTTGTTGTAAAAGTATAACTTTCGTTTATGTATCGGTTTATTGTATAATTATAAATTAAACAATCTTAAAGCTATATAACTTAAATCCTTTTCCAATCAATCCGCTTTGCAATTACTCGCGCGTTTTAAATATATATATATATATATATATATATATATATATATATATATATATATATATATATATATATATATATTTATATATATATATATATATATATATATAATATTTTTTTTTTACTTTTTTTTTTTTTTTTTTTTTTTTTTATTTAACTAAACCAATTAATAAATATTACATTTATTTAACTAAGTTAAATTACCATTTTATATCCGGTTTGAATATTGAAATATTGAAAATATATTTATTAGTCCATTTTTGTAAACCAAACTCACCCTATGTTGTTTCGCTAAACCACACGCGCATATTTCTGCTAAACCAACCAAACGGAACCCTTTGTTGTCTTCTCTAAACCCAAACGCACCCCTAATGGTTTCCTGCTCAACCAAACACACACTTATTGTAATTCTGTTAAGCCAAACGCACCTATACGTTTTCTATCAAAACCAAACGCACCCATTTCTGTGGAAGCCCTATAAACAAACACACCCTTGTGTTTTCTGTTCAAACCAAACACACCCTTGACTGTTTTCTTATACCAAACGCACCCCTTGGTGTTTCATCAACAAGCCCAAACGACACCCTAATCTGTGTATTTTGTCAATCCTATACGCCCCTTTGGGGTGGTTTCTACAACACCAAAACGCCCCCTTTTTAGTGTTAATAACAAGTAACAAACACCCCTTGTGGGTGTTTCATTTACTAAACACACCCCTAATCATCAAATTGTTCAAAGCCAAATCGCACCCCTTCCCTTTGGTGGTGGGTGGTGACTGCCAAAAAGCACAATTATGTGGTGGCAAGCCAACAAATTCGTCACCCCTTTGTGGCATACCTAGATCCAAACGCACCCTCGTAGTCATAAACAAAACCAAACGCACCCCCCTTTGGTGCATATAAAATCAAAACGCACCCCTGGTGCCATATTCGAAACCAAACGCATCCTTTTCAGGGCTGAGCGAAACCAAACACGCCCTTGTCGTATTTATAAATGCCATACGCACCCTTTCGATGGCGGCTGAGCAAAACCAACGCACCCTTGGTGGTGTCGATGATGATGCGGTGGTTGTGATGGGGGTGCGGAGGTGATGATGGTGTGATGATGTAGGCGGCTGCCATGGTGTAAATGGTGTTGTGGCTATGGAGGGTGGTGAGGTGCTACGGTATGGTGTTGGTTAGCTGTGGTGTCAGTGTGATGAGTTGGATGGTGGCCGGCTATTTTTTAGTTTGTGGTGACGAGTGGGTGGTGGAGATGGCGACGGTGAGGTGGCGGTGGCAGTGTGTGGTGGTGATGGAGAGGCGCGTGGCGGTGAGTGGTGGCGCGGGACATGGGGTCGGCGAGTTAGTTCAGGGTGTCGATGTTCACGTGTTTGGTTTCGCCCACGGTTTACTTGTCCGCCAAGAATAAAGGGGTACGGGCGGCGGATAGGGGGGGCGGGGCCTATGGGACAGGTTTGTGGGTGTGTGTGGTGTTGTGGAGTGTCGGTGGGGGTGGGGGTGTTTTGATCTTGGCGTTATTTTTGTGGTGTTTAGGGTGTGTGTGGTGTGTGTTTGTGTGTTTGTGGTGTGTGTGTGGGGTGTGTTTGTGTGTGTACGTGTGTGTGTGTGTGGGTGTGTGTTGTGTAGTGGATGGGTGTTGTGTGTGTGTGATTGTGTGTTGTTTGGGTGTTGACGGGGGGGGCTGAGGGGTCTAGGGGGTGCTGGAGCGAAGAGGGGACACCAAGAAGCCGAACGGGGGGGGGGGGGGGGTAGGGTGTGTATTTTGATTTGGTTTTTTTTTTTGTGGCGTGGTTTAGAGGTGTGTGTGTGTCGTTGTGTGTGTGGGTTGTGGTTGTGTGTGTGTGTGTGTGTGTGTGGTGTTTGTGGTTGTGTGGTGGTGGCTGTGTGTTGAGGTGTTGGAGCTGTTGGTTGGGGTTGGAGTGTGGGGGGGTGGCTTGTGGTGGGTTGTGCTAGTGTGTGTCTGGGTGTGGTCATAGTAGGTATGGTTAGGTGTGTGTGTGGTTGTGTGGTGTAGTGGGTTGTGGTTTATGTGGGTGGTGTGGGTGTGGGTGTGGGTGTTATTGTGTTGGGTTTGTGGGAGGTGTGTTTTGTGTGTTGGTGGGTGAGAGTCGGGGTTGGTAGTAGAGGGGGTGTTGAGGGGTTGTCGCTTGGGTGAGTGGTTGTGTACGTGTGTGTGTGGATGAGTTGGTGTGGTAGTGTAGTTGGTGGGATTGGTGTTTGTGGGGTTGTTTGTGTGTTTTGTTTGGTGTGTTGGGGTTGGGGTGGTTGGGGGTGGTGGTGGTAGGGTGTGGGATGTGGGGTTTGTTGTGGGTTGGTGTTGTGGTGGTGTTTTGTTGTGGTGTGGTGTGGTGAGTTGTGGAAGTTTTGTGTGTGGAGTGGGTTGGGTGTTGTGTGAGTTGTTGGGTGGTGGCTTGTGGGTTCTCTGTCGTGGTTGGTGTTGTGGGTGTATGGTTGTGGTGTCGGTTGGTGTGGGGTGGGTGTGTGGTGTGTTTGGTGTTCGTTCGGGGGGGTGGTGGGGTTGTGGTGTGTGTGAGGTTGGTGGGTGTGGGTGTGTGTGGGTTGTTGGTTGGTGTGGGTTCGTTGGGTGTGGGTGAGGAGTTTGGTGTGTGTACTGTTTGTGGTGTGTGTGTTCGGTAGGGTTGTTGGTGTGTGCGTGTTGTTTTGTGTGTGTGTGGTTGGTGGTTGTGTGTGGTTGAGTTTTGGTGTGTTGGTGGGGATGTGTGTATTTGTTGGGTGGTGTTGTTTGTGGTGCGTGGTGTGTTTTGGTGTGTGTGTGCGGTATCGTCATGTGTTGTTTGTGGTGGGTTCGTGGGTTGGTGTGGTTTGTTGGGGGTGTGTGTGTTTGAGGGTGGTGGTGTGGGGGGTGGTGTGTGGTTGGTTGGTATTGGTGGGGGGGGTGATGGTGTGGTGCGGGTTGTAGGTGTGGTGGTGGTTAGGGTGTGTGTGGTGGTGTTTGTGGTTGTCGGGGTCGTTGGTGCTGGTGTGTGGTGTGTGATGTGGGTAGGGGGTTGTTTGTTGTTGGGTACGGTGTGTGTGTGTTGTTTTCGGTGCTTTGGTGGTGGGAGGTTTTGGTGTTTTGTTGGTGTAGTGGGTGGGTTAGTTTGTTTGGTTGGTGAGTGCGCTGTGTGGGGTATGTGTGTGTTGGGTAGTGTGGTGTGGGGTGGTGGTGGTGTGGGGTTGTATGTGTTGTGTGGGGTGGGGTGGTTTGTATGGTGGTGGTTGTGTTGTTGTGGGTGGTTAGTGTTTGTTGGTGTGATTTGGTGTGTGTAGTGTGTATGTGGTTGGTAGTGTGTGTGTGGGTGGTGGTGTGTGTCTTGTTGGGGGGCTGTGTTGGCGGGGGTGGGTTTTGTGTTGTTGGTGTGTCGTGGGTTGTTGGTGGTTGTGGGGTGGGTAGTTGTGGTTGTGTGTGGTGGGAGTTTGTGTGGTGTTGTGGAGTTGTGGGGTAGGTGGTGGTGGGTGTCTTGGGTTGTGTTGTGTGGTGGTGTTGTGGTGGTGATTGGGGTGTGTGTTTATGGTGGGTTGGTGTGTTGTGTTGTATGGTGGTTTTCTGGTGGGGGTTGGGGTTAGTGGTGGTTTGTTTGGTTGGTGGTTAGTTGTGGTGTGTAGGGGTGTTGGGGTTGTGTGGGTGTGGTGCTGGTTGTTGTGTGGGTGGGGTTTGAAGTGGTGTATGTGAGGTTGTGGGGGTGATGTTCGGGGAGGGTGGGTGGACCGTTGTGGTGTGGATGGGTGGGTTATGTGTGGGTGGCGTGGTGTTGTGGGGTGGTGGTGTTTGTGTGGTTGGGTTGTGGTTAGGTGGGTGGTTGTGATGTGGTTGGGTGGGTGGGGTGGGTTGTGGGGTGGGGTGGTGGGTGGGTGGTGTTCTAGGCTGGTGTAGGTGGTTCAAGATGTGATTGGGTTTGGTTGCGGTGTGGTGTTTTGTGTGTTGGGTGTGTGGTTATTTGAGTGTTTCGTGGGTTGGTTGGTGGTGGTAGTTGGGTCTTGTGTTGGTGGTACGTTGGGGGGTGTTGTTGGTGGGGTGTTAGGTTGGTGTTGGTGTGTTTGTGGGGTGTTGGTGTGTTATGTTGGGGGTGTTGTTGCGGGGTTATAAGTGTGTCTTTGTAGTGGTGGGTTGGTTGTGGTGTTGTGTGGTTTCGGGGTGTGTTGTACGTGTGTGTGTTGGTGTGTTATGTTGGTGTTGGTAGGTGTGGTTGTGTGGTGTGGTGGGTGTGGGGTTGTATGTTGGTGGGGGTGAGTGTGGGGGGGGGGTGTGGGTGTGGTGGTAGGTTTGGGGTGTTAGGTGGTCGGTTGGAGTGGGTGGTGTGTGTGTTTGTGCTTGTTGTGTGTGTTTTCTGTTTTGTGTGTGTGTGGTGTGGTGCTGCTCGTTGTGACTTTTTGGTGTTGTGTGTTGTGCTGTTGTTGTGTTGTGGTGAATGGGTGGGTTGTGTAGCTGTGGTGTGGGTTGTGTGGGTGGGTGTCGTTTGGTGGTGGTTGGTGGCTGTGTTGGGGTGAGGGGGAGTGTGGAGAGAGTGTGGGGGTGTGGGGGGTAGGTTGTGGAGAGTTGGGTCGGCGTGGGTTGTGGGGTTGGGGTTGGTCGGGGGTAGGGGGTGGTTGGTGTGGTGGTGAGGTGTGGTGTTGTGGGGTTGGAGGTGTTGCGTGGTTTGGTGGTGTGGTGGTGCTTTGTGGGGGTTGGTGAGCTGTGTTGGTAGGTGTGGGGTGTTGGTGTGTGGGGTGTAGTGGGGTACGTTGTGGGTGAGTGTGGGGTGTGTGGGGGTGTGTGGGTGGTGGTGGTGATGGGTGGTGTAGGTGGGTGGTTGGGGGGTGCTGGGGTGTGGTCATTGGTGGTGGTGTGGTGGGTGGAGGGAGTTTGTTTGCGGTGGTGTAGGTGTTGTCGTGGTGTTGTGTGAGTTTGTAGTTGGTAGGTGTGTTGTGATTGTGGTGTGGTTGTTGGTGAGATTGGGGGGGGCGTGTGGGTTGTTGTGTTTGTGTTGTTTGGTGTTGGTTGTGTGGAGTGGGTGGCTGGTGGTGGTGGGGTTTGGTGGTGTGGGTTGTGGTGTTGGTTTGGTAAGTGTGTGTGTGTGGTTGTCTGTGTTGTGTGTTGTGTGTGTGTTGTGTGTGTTTGTGTGGTGGTGGTTAAGGTGTTGTGTGTGTGTGTGTTTGTTGTGGTGTTGGTTGTGTGTGTGGTTGTGAGGTGTGGTTGTTGTGTGTTGGAGTGGTGTGTGTAGGGTGGGGTAAGGGGGTGTGGGTGGAGTGGTGTGTAGTTGTTAGAGTGTGTTGTTGTGTGTTGGGTGGTGTTGTTGGTGTGGGGTGTGTAGGAGTGTAGGTGCTATGGTTGGATGCAGTGTGGGGTGGTAGGCGTGGTGTGGAGGGGTGGGGTGTTGGGGTTGGGGGGGTGGGTTCGTGTAGGTGTGGTGGAAGGTTGGGGGGGTGCTTATTGGGTTGGTGTAGGGTGGATGGTGTGGTGGGGGTATGTGGTGTGTGGGGTGGTGTGGTTGTGCGGTGTGGGTGGGGTTGGCGGTGGGGGGTGGGTTTTTTGGTGTGTATGTGGGTTTGGTGTTGTCTGTGTTTGGTTTATTATTTTATTATATTTTTTTTATTATCTTATCTATTTATATTACTTATTTATTTTTTATTAGTATAGATATATAGATATTTATTTTACTAACAGTATACAAGTTATTAATATTTTGGCAACCATCAAGCCACAACAATTAAGAGAGGGTTTAATTGTGTAAGTTTTTCATTTATAGTTTTTTTAATTAATTATCGGTTCGGGACTGTTTTTGTATAGAGTTATACGGTGCGATTCAAGTCACGAACGCCCCGCCCCATTGTTTTTCAAATCATTTTTTCCCTTAAAATTAAATACGAGTAAAGTTAAGGGTAAGTAGTATGAGTATTTACTTGATTGTATTTCATAAATTTGTTTTTTAACATTTTTAAAAATAATTGTTATTTTATTTGGTAACCGGGTTATTAGTCTCGTTCGTAAGTAAAAAAATAAAATAAAATTTTTAACCGTAATTTCGAAGTTATCCAACAAAAGTACTGAATAAAATGAGATTACTAATTTTTTAAATATTTTTTATTTAATTAAAAAAGTTTTATTAAATAATATTTAATTTAATTTTTTTTGTTTCTATAATCTTGCGAGGGCATTCTCAGTCACCTTTCTGGACTGTTTTTCGCGGTCTCGGACAAAACTAAAAAGTCTGTCTGATGAAACGTCGGTTTTACATCAAATTGCTCTTTTAGAGTGTCTGGTGGTCGTGGGTAAAAGTTTGATTTGATTTAGTGGGGTCCGTTTTTGATAAGTCACTCTGAACTAATATAATCTTTTTCGATTTTCAAGTCAAATATAGTTGTAAACTTGCTCTGCACCTGGATTAGTTTTGTTGATATAACAAACAGGATTTATTTTATTTGAATATGTTCTGATTACAGTAACGGGTACGCGGTAATCATTTTTATGTAACAATAAAAGTCCCACAAGGTCATAAAGTCAAATTCAGACACCGTAACGGAAAATGTCAAAGGTTAAAATTGTCCTGTTAAAAATTTGAAATTACCAGCTTTGTTAAGTTCATTAACCCCTATGTAAAAGAATTCTCAGTCTCGAGATTTTATACAAATTGTGTGTTAAACCGTTGTAGTGTCCAAGAAAAGTTTTAAGTTTTAATAACATGTTCTTATAACAAACGCTGATAACTTTTTTCAGCATAAAATTTCGGTTGTAGTTTTCAAACACTTCTCATTTGTCGGAAATTTTGGCTTAGGTTTGACCTGGATATCTAATCCGTCTAATGGGTACTCAAAAATCATTATAGGTCTTATTGACTCAATGTTCCTGTTATTTCTCTCACCCTTGTGTAGTGATCGCCTTTATAATCCCACGTGTATTGTATTTATTGTGAATTTTAAAAATTCAGGGATATGGCAAACTCATGAGAACAGTCGCTATCCACTTCGCCGTTGTACAGGGGAAGCTGTAGTTGCGGGTGGTTGGTATCCTGTGGCGCTTCATGTTCCGGATTTGGAGTGGTATACGCGCGTGAAATGGGGGTTGGGCTGGCCGAGTGAGCGTGGCCTTATTTTCGGGGGAGGGCGTTTGGATGTGGGCTATGATTCCGTGTTATGGATCGTTACTTGTTTTTGTATACCAATCTTTACTTTCATGGCCAGTTGTTACTAACGATGTATATAGCAACCTACATTTTGCTTGTCCAGTGACCCGAAGTGGATTTATATGATGTATATTGTGTGGGGTCGGGGTTATTGCCGCCTCATTTTTTGTTTAGGGTGTTGACCCCCCCCCCCCCCCCCCCCCCCCCCCCCCCCGGTTGTCTACCTCGCTTGTTTGTTTCCCCCCCCCCCCCCCCCCATCACCACTGGGTATATATATAGATTCGTTGGGGTAGCCAAAGCTCGATGGGTAGCCTTCTCATTTTCTTTTTTAAACTTGTAATGCTCTAAAGGCATAATGCTCTCCATATTAAGGCTCTTTCAGTCTCTAAGCTTGAAATTAAGAGTTTAATTTAGTCTTTAATTCCTACTTAAATTTTAAGATCCAGCTATAATTTAATACCTTTGCTATTTGGATTTGAAGTTTTATGGAAGTTTGTCCCAGTTCAATGGAAGGGTCAAAGATGGGATTTACTTCCTGCTTTATTCATAAGCTAGGGAGAGCTAGTTTAGATAAGATCTTTTTTATTTTAGAGCAGTTTTAGTTTATGCCTTTGTTTAGTCTGAGGTCACAAGTAAGTTTTCATTTATTTTCTAATTTCATTTCCTAGCGCTGTAATTTTAGGACTTAATGGCTTGTACGGACTGCTTATTTGCTGATGTGTTGTTAACTTTATTAGTACTATAGTTGCCTTCTATATTGTCTTATTATTAGTTCTTATAATACTGATTGTGTCAGCACTGTGAACGTGTCATCCTTAGATTTATGTTTGGCTCTTAATATATTGGTTTAAAAAACCATTAAAAAACCATATGAAAAAGAAAATTGTACAATAGTGAGAGATTAGCTTCTTAAATTTTGGATTATCTGACTTTATTTAGTGTAATTCAGTGCACTTATTATGGATTTATATTAAAACTCTGCATCTGCTGGTTCTTAAGCTTTTGATTTTGATAAATAGATTTTCATAGAGTCGCATAAGCTTGACGTTATAGATCTGTTGTGTATTTATAAGGTGTGTGTTTTTGAATTTAGGTTGGTTCTGACCTCAAAATTGTACAAATTAGGAAAAATGGCAGTTGTGCTTTAGTAGTTGTTAGGATGATTTTTTTGTCATTTTTTTGAGAATCAGCTATGTTTGTTTTTAGAGGTTTCTTTTTTTTTTGATAGTTTTAGTTTGATTAATTTTTCTTAATAGAGATGCTTCTGTTATGGCTATCTTTGTTTTTTTGTTACACGCAGGGCAGTTAGTTTGTAGTTTTGCATTTCTTTTTGGCTTGGTGACATGAAATTTTGAGTCCAAAGCCCTTTTAGGCTTGGGATTTTACTTGAATTGGTGTTTGTACACTCAATGAAGAGTGTGTGGAGATAGAACAAGACATTCAGAGTCAGTAAAAAGAACATAGTTCTTTTTGTCACACATTTGTGAGACACTAAAAAGGTTGAACTTCAACTCTTTGACAAAGTATACATCTTCAAAATCAAGTTTATCTGTTTTGATAGTACCTTTACCAGTGATTCTTCCTCCATTTGCTCCTCCACCAAAAGTAACATAACCTCCATCAAATTCTTTGAAATCTGAAAGGTGAGCTATGTTTCCAGACATGTGCCTTGAGCATCCACTATCCACAAATCCTTTTTCATTTAGTTGGGAATTGCTCTGCACACAAAAACTTATGAAGTTAGTTACCTTTGGGGACCCAAGCCATTACTGACTTGGATCTGCCTCGTGCATCAATGTAATTATATTTGTTAAAGACTAGTGATGCACCATTGGGTTTGATAGGTCTCCAAACCCAACATGCTGAGGGCTTAACAGCATTAAATCCCCTTGCCCTGACAGTATTAACATTTGGCCTAACAGTATTAACAGCTTGTTTAGCAGTATTAATATTTTGAATATTAGACCTTTTTGTTAATGCTGTATTCTTGTAAAAGGGCCTTTGTGCTTGATTTTGAAAATGAGTCTTTGGCCTAGCACAAGAAACTGTTGGTTTTGGGTGAGCAGTATTATAAGGCCTAACAGTATTAACAAACCTAGCAGTACTAAAAGGTCTGACAGTGTTAACAGACCTAACAGTACTAAGAGGCTTTGCATTTTTGACAGTTTTTAGGCCAGTCTTCATTAAGACTGCTCTTGGAACCATATGTTTGTAAGCATTAGGACAATTGTATTGAATGTGATCAAAATTACCACAAATAAAGCATGCCTTGTTATTAAAAACAAAGTTACATCCTAATTGATCAGATTTCTGACCATTCCAACTTCTTTGGTTCCCCCTAGGTCTCTGTGACCTATACATCTCAGCATACCTAACTGTTCTTCTACTTGGTTTAACAGTTTTAACTGACTCTTTCTTAGTAGCAGTAGGTATTTTCTTTTCTACCTTAGGGATAGACTCAACTTCTTCCTCATCATCTGACACCCAATCTTCAATAATTGGGGCATCAGTATTCTCTCTAGCCTTTTGAGGTTCTTCTACCCTGACATGATTAGCAGGATGGAAAAACTTTTCTTTCCAAGCTTTGTCTACCTTAAATGGAGACACAACAGAGCTAGTTTCAGTAACAGTCTTGGGTTGTTGTGTTAAAGAGTCATCAGTATTCTCCTTAGAATTATTTGACTCTCTATCACAAACAGTGGTTGGCTTTAGACTTGAATCCCTAGGACCATACCCATTTACCTCAGGTTGTTTGAATTCCTCAAGACCTGAATAGGACAAGTCTAAGGGTGTTGGTCTGTTGAGAATTAAGGGATGAGGTGAGGGGACAACAGTATAACCAAAACCCCTTTTGCTCTTGTCAGTTACCTGACTTGCTAACAAATCCTCTAAGTCTTTAGATGATTTTTCAAACTTTGCTAGCTTAAATTCAAACCCCTCTTTTTCTTCCTTAACTTTTTCAAGTTCAGTCTTAACTAATCCCATTAGATAATCCTTATGACCTACACTTCTTTTCAACAAAGCAATCTCTTCAGAAAACAAAACTTCAGATTCTTTATATTTAACTACTTGTGCTTCTAAAATTGACAGACCTCTTTTATAGGTAGATGCTTTAAAAGCAGTATCATCTAATTTAACTAGTAAATCATCATACTGTTTTTTAAGTGCTTCATAATTTTGCAAACAAGTTTTAGAACAAGATTTATCATTTGATACCTCAGAATCAGAGAATGCCATAAGAGCCATGTTTGCTTGAACTTCATCCTCTGCCATATCACTCCAATCAAATCCACCACCATCAATAGCACACATTGCCTTTTCAGAGGCATCTTCAATCCTTACTGCTTTTGATGAACTCCCTTGGTTCCAATTTCTGTTGTCTTTGCTTCTTGGAACTCTACATTCTCTAGCAAAATGTCTCATTTTAATGACAGTTGAAACATTCTACTTTGGATTTGTCATATCCAGCAGTACTACTTCCATCAATGATTATCTTCCTTCTAGTTATTTGATAGAACTTCCTTGCCCTCATGCTCAACAATGCTATATTCCACTTTAGATCCATCTCTTCTAAATCATCATCATGAATTTGCTCAAGATCTTCATGAACAAGTTGAGACCCTTGTGGCTAATAACAAAAAGCTATAATCTGTGCCCTCACTAAAACTAGCAGTAAAACTTAGTTTTTCAGTACTAGCAATATTAACCTGGTGTTGCCAGTACTTAACATCTAAGTGTTAACAGTATTACTAGTCTTAGTACTGGCTTGGACGGAAGTGGTTAGAATGCCAAGTTCCTTATCATCATTGTTAGCGAGCATGCAGATTCTCTTAACCTATTTTAGTTCAATCAATTTTAAAAATTGTTTGTACAAATCATCCAAACCCAAAGTAACAAAGTCGGGTTTGTTTCATCCAAACTCACCACATGTGTAACCCATTCAGAAGGTAAGCTTCTAAAAAAAAAAAACACTTAACATTTAGATCTTCTGTATGAGAATCTACACCCAGAAAGATGCCAATCTACTAACAAGCTTTTGAAGCCAGTTAAAGATAAGTCCAATGGATTCTGACTTGTAGCATTAAATTTTCATACTGGTGCTTCAGTAAGCCTTATGTGTCTTCTTTGTTGCAATAATTCCTTCCAAAGCGAGCTTTAATAAGCATCAAACATTGATAGAGCATCAACATACTGTTGAAAGGTAAGTTGAAAAGCTCATTGGCATGCCATGAGTATAAGAACTTCGAAGCCTTTAGCATCATACTTTTTGAGCAAATCTATATCTCAGCAGATAAGAGTGGCACATCATCTTCAATGCTATTGGATGGACCCAAATTCTTGTGCTGTAACAGAATAGGTTACCCACGAAAACTTCCATTTTCTATTAACCTAAATTCCCATAATGCATAATCTTGCGGATCTGAAAGAATCTCTAAAAGCTTGAATCTGATTTCCCTACATCTCATACACACCTATTATTGAGCAAGGGAACTTTGCCAACATGCATTGTTCTGAGAATTTTTCTAACATCCATTTTTTCTCTAGATCAAAGTTTCCTCAAAGCACAGCTACTATACACTATGTTGATCCCTCCTCCTTGATTGGTTTCTGTTTACCTAGTAAAGAGGTATGTTTCACCTATGGGATGAATCCTAAATAACAATGGTTAGACTTTGTATGTATCTACCAAAGTGTTAAAATGCGGAATCTACACTTGATACTCTCAAAGGTGTTTATTAATGAAACATAATACCAAAATAAAAATGAACAATGAACAAACTGCTTCAATATTTTATTAGAATAAAACGAGTACTCTTGTATTATCTGGGGTTACAAAAAACCTTGAAACAATTACAAATTTTCGCCTCTAAGTATTTTCTATCACTTGAAAAGTATGTATCTTAGTTCTAAACATAGATCTCCTTTTATAGAACACAAGGAGTCCTTTTAACAAAGATAACAACATATCTTTTGAGGATCAGTTAACAATTCAAATAATAAACATCCCTAAACAATCTCCATGCATTTTATCTTCCATTCAACATCTTCGAGCATCAGCAGTACTAACTCATTTCTACTAGCTATATTAATTAACACTTGCCGTACTAACTTCTGTCTGTAAAAAAAGTACAGTAAACTACTTCCCATTAGTACTGTTTGCAGTATTAACAAGTCATTGTGAAGAATTATCCTAACAATGGTTTAGATCAACAGATGGAAAGAAAAAGAGACAAGAGTTTGTACCTTATGGATCGAATTTAGGTCTATGGGTAGGAAGTGCAATGGAGAGGCACATTCGCATCCAAGTTACTTGGTACATCCAGGTAGCGGATAAGACTACTATAACCTGTGGAGACATAAATTGGTTAGGCTATTTGTTAGGAAAGGATATATCTACCTTATGGTAGCATAATTGTCGATATTTAAGCAGGAGAAGACTTCTGCAATGTCAAAAGACTTTTAGCTTGCTCCAACAGTCTGAGATTCTTGAGGTGAAAATGAGATAGAATCGCCATCGGACTTATTATAACTAAATATTTCCAAGGTCAAAGTAGTTGAGTAGGATGTCATAATGGTGGATGGTTGATAGACAAACCACGATAGCTCATTTTCTAGCAAGTACAAAGTAAGATTCAAGATGGTTAAGTTGGCAAGGATTTATATTGAAGATATAATAACAAGTGAATTGGAATTCTAGAAACGTATCAACACAGATTAAGATGGATGTATTTTACGCTAGTGGTTATGGAAGACGTTGCAGAAAGCGACTAGAGACAGATAGATAAAGAGTACGTGCGTATCATCCACACGCGATGGACACAAGTGAACGTATGATTAGACTTAGGAAGAATAATAGGGCATATGTTATTAATTTTTGGTGGCGCAGTTTATCATTTAAGCCTTCGATGTGCTCCGTTTGAAGTTTTGTATGGAAGGAAATGCAGGTCGCCTATTCTATGGGCAGAGATTGGAGAGAGTAGTTTGATTGGACTCGAGTTAGTGCAAGAAACAACTAATAAGGTAGTGTTGGTAAAAGAAAAGCTCAAACGCGTGAGAGATCATGAAAAAGAAGCATGTTTAGGATTTAGTAGTAACAGCCATTAATGTTTGAGGTGGGAATAATCGTGAATGTTAAAGGTGATCGCCTTAAGAAGGGGCGTAGTACATTGAAAAAAAAGCGGTAAGTTAGCATCGAGAAATTAGACCGTTTGAGATCCTTGAAAGGATTGGCCTTATAGCTTTAGGTTAAGTGTTACACGAGAGGGGGGGAACGAGTTGAATAGCGTGCATGACACCTTTTAGTGTATCAAACTGAAGTAAGTGTCTGGTCGAATGGCTAATTTGCATTTCCGTTTGATGAAAATCAAAATTCTGACAAGACCTTTACGTTTAATTGAGTAACCTATATACATTATAGAGACGTTAGTTAAGAGTTTGAAACGTAGTAGAATACCAATTTTGTGAAAGCTCGTTGGAATTCAAAGCGTGGTCCCGAGTTTACTTGGGAACGCGAAGACTATATGAAGTCTAAGTATCCTCAGTTATTTGTTGATCGTGCTGTTGAACCAACTAGTTAAATCTCTCACAGGACGATAATTCATAAAAGAGGAGATAGCTAGTGACAAAACCGGGAGATGATTTTGAGCAGTTAGATTATACCTTTAGAAATAGGTAAGATTGTCCATTTTGTATGTTTCTTTCATGCGTTCTAATGTAGTTCTATATGTATGGTTGAAGTGGTTTACATATGTGCATGATGTCATATAAAAGTCAATGATTATCTATTTTGAGTGCCATGAATGAGTTTGGTGTTAAGAATTTCCATTTGTTCTTTCACTGTTTGGTGAGAATGGAAATGACAGACGTGTGCATGCCATTGCTACGTCAAATTCTTGGTTTTTAAGAGTTAATCCATTTATAAGAAGTTAAGTTATTGGAAAGTAAAGCATATGATGAAATATAGAAGTTTGTAGCACACTTTCTCTTTCAAAAATGAGAAGGTAGTTTATGGAGAAGAAAGTTATATTTAAGAAAGTTGTAGTAAAGTAGCGTTATAAGTAAGAAAGGATTTAATCAAACTAGCTAGAATTTTATAAAAAACTTAAGGTAATGAAGTAAATTTAGTTAAATTAATAAATTAATAAAAATAATAAAAATAATATAAAATTATCTAAGGAGGGGCCGTTTTGGTTTAAAAGAAAGAAAAAAAGTATTTTTTATAATCACAAATTAGGTTAGACTAGGAACTGTTTAAGATATAAGGAAACCCCAAACCCTAAGTTTGACGCCCTTTCCTGTTCCCCTCTTTCTTTAATTGCTACGAGATTTAAAACCTAAACTTGGCCCATTCTTTTCTCCCCTCTTCTTGTTGCCGTACGATCTCAGCCCCCCAAAACCCTTAGGAGTCGATTTTCATTGCTAGATCCAAGAGTCAATCAAGAGTGTTGTTTAGGTGCTAATCATCAAGGTAAGTGTGTTCATCCTAGTTTAATCAATGCAAGCATGTAACACTTATGATGGTGGATTCTAGGGTTACATAAAATACAGAATATTATTGGTGTTTAATGATCCTAGAATGATTAGGGATAGATTAGATGCGTGTTCATGCATGTGGTATGATTAGGGTTGCGTTAATTTATGAATTAGGGTGAGCAGAATTTAGGGCTGTGTTCACGAGTGAATATCTCCATGATGGTAATAGGTTTTTGAGTGTTTCTGGACTCTAAACAGTATCTCATTGAATGTACTTTTCAAAAAGTCCAGCCTCGAATGATTTTGAGTTCGGGAAGTTGGTCAATTTGTCTAAGCAAGAAAAGTTGTCAAAACAGTAAATACGAGTCAGATTTAGGTCATGTTTAGGAGGGTAAAACCTATACTTAAAAATGGAATTAAGCTTAGCCCTTCTACAGTAGTTAACTTCCATATGTATATTGATAATCCTGTGAAAATTAGCCTCTTAAAGCATGTCTAAGTATGGTAGTTAGAGTGATACATTTTGGTGTGCAATCAGATCCGAATTAGGACAGTTTTGAAGTTTGATTTTATTTAAGGTAGTTACACATGTAAGTAATACTTGGGAATCACAAGGTAGTTAATATACTCATAAATGAACATGGGTGATTTTTGGTATAAATTATGAAGGTCATTAAGTAAGGGTTTTGAGCACGTAAAGAGATACTAAAATTCTACAATTCTGATATAATTATATGTAGCTAGTGTAAAGTGTTAATGAGATGGTTAAGGTTGGGCATGGTGTCAGGGTGACCCATGATGGTTAACTAAACCCTTAGACATCCATAATATGTGTGTTACATGGACTAGAGCTTTTAGCTTGGTCGCATGTAACCGTGTTTATTTATTTGTATAGTTGTGTGTTGAGATTTGGAAGCTGCGTTTGAGCATTCAGGTGAGTTTCATATCCCTCTTTTCACATCATTTTTAAATTGGGATGGAAATGATGTAAATGGATTTGAAATGTTCTAATTACTGTGATTATGTGTCTTTATTTTGAAAGTGTATGGACTTTACTTGGTTGTTGTATGTTACGTGCTAAATGCTTATGTGTATTTAGATCGGGGGTAATGTTCCTACCCATTTGTTGTGATATTGGATTGAGGGTAACGTTCCTACCCATGTGAAGTGATGGTTTTAATGGATCGGGGGTAATGTTCCTACCCAAGTGTTGATACTTGTTGGATCGAGGGACACGTTCCGTTCCCATGCTTGTTATGGTTACATTTGCATGTTAGCTTGTATGATAGTACAATAATTGTCCTGCCATGTTTGCATTAATCACAGTAATTGTTTATAAGCTTTGATTTTCATGTCTTAAACCTATGACTCTCACCAACCTTTGTGTTGACATTTTAAGCATCATTTTCAGGTAACCATCTTGAGGATGTTGAAGTTAGGAAGAGTGGCTAGTGAGACCGTAGGCTTGCATGCGGAGTCATTCTCCTAGAGATTTTATTTATGTCATTTGAATTGTTTGATACTTGGATGTTTGTTGATTTTGTTTAGACTTTTGGATTATGTTTCTTTGTGGTATGACTTTGCTATCGTAATGCAAGACTCCTTTATCTTGTGTTGGGTATTGTCATGACACATAGTGTCCCATTTGATTTTCCTTTTCCTTTAGTTCTCTCTATTGTTGACACCATTGTGTTGTGATGATATCCTTGATGTTACGCCTCGTGTTTCTGCCTAGGCGAGGTGTGAAAGATTGGTATCAGAGCCATGTTATAGAGAAGTAGGTGGTTGAGCCTAGACTATAAACTAGGAGTCCTTCACGTAGACGCATGTTAGGGCTTAAGCGTTTAGTAGTATAACTAGTATGCGTTTTCCCCTTAATTAGATGATTTTATTTCTTAGTTTTGTTAATTTTTTTGCTATTTTGATTGCCTTTATCTGATTTAGTGTGCCTTATCTCTTGATAAATTAACTATGCCTCCTCACTTTCATAAGAAGTTTCGCATGGGGGTTGCCATTGCAAGAGGATGTAGGGGATACTATAAACCAGGAACAAGGGCTTGGGTAAGGCGAGGTAGCCGCAAGATCCGTATACGATTGACATGTACCCATGCAGAGTTGAAGAGAGGTTGACCATAAAATTAGTTAAGGGAGAAGAGGAATTAAAGATTGAAACAACAGTGACTACTAAAGATGATACAATTACCAAATTTTCGAGAAAATTCCCAAAATACAAACCAACCAAGGAGGAAGAAGAAATTTCTAAGTTAAAAGCAATCTGTGAGAATGTAATTTATGGCATATCCGACAATGATTCGGATCTGGAGTCCACGGCTAGGAGTGGACCTAGGGACAGTGAGATGGAAGATACGGGGGGTA
Source organism: Tanacetum coccineum (assembly GCA_026074375.1). Taxonomy (NCBI): domain Eukaryota; kingdom Viridiplantae; phylum Streptophyta; class Magnoliopsida; order Asterales; family Asteraceae; genus Tanacetum; species Tanacetum coccineum. Next base: position 40,840 of record BQNB010006067.1, on the reverse strand, counting down.
GTAGAATTCGAATCAATGCTTGATTGTCCGCCTCTTTATGTGTTTTAAGATTTTAGGGTTTTGGGATAGTTTGACTTTGTTTTGGAATTTTATTAGGAATGTTTACTTTTGAATATCAGATTTCATTGGATTATTTTAATAATATGGTTTAAGTAATTTTGAGTCATTTTCCATATGCGGTAATTTGTTGATGTGATTTATGTGTTATGTGTTTTGTTAACATTGAGAAGTGTAGTCATAGGAGGGAGTACACTTGTGAAAGGGGGCATCTATAATTATGGTGGCCAACATAATTATACATGCGCCACAACACAAGTGGACTTGCAAGTATGATTACGCTGATTTGATGTCAACATGTTGTTTAGTTGATTATGTATGTATATGTATATATATATAGTTATGATTGTATATTGATAGAATGGTCGGTTTAGAAACCTTTCCTATCTCATCTAATGTGTGTTAATACTATCTTAATCAGAATGGTTCGAACACGGACTAAGGACAACGAAAAGGGGCAACCCGACATCGCTGCCATCATTGCGCAACAATTGCAAAATAAAATTCCCCAGATCGTCACTCAAGTGACAAACAACGTGAACAACAAAAATAACAATAACAACAACAGGAACAACAATAACCCCAATGGAAATAACAACAACAACAATGGGAATGGTGGGAATAATGGGTGTTCCTACAAGGTATTTCAGGCATGCGTTCCTAAGGAGTATGACAAAAAGGGAGGTGCGATAGCACTTACCCGCTGGATCGAGAAGATGGAGAATGTACTTAACAATAGTGGGTGTTCTGAGAATTAAAAGGTAAAGTATGCTGCCAGTTCGTTTGTTAACAAGGCACTGACACGGATCAGTTCCATGAACTGGCTAAGCTGGTTCCACATCTGGTGACACCTGAGTCGACGCGCATCAAGAGGTATGTAGCGGGATTAGCGCCTGCGATTAGGGGAATGCTCAAGGCGACTCAGCCAACAACTATCCAGGTTATAATACTGAGAGCCGTCATACTTACTAACGAAGCGATTAGATGTGGTACCTTGTCAAAGAGTAATGAGAAGAGGAAGGCAGTGGAAGAGACTAGTAAATCTAGAGGGTCGTGGAAGGATAAAAAGAAGGCGAAAGTGGGAGCGGGTTTTGTGGCAACAGATCCTCGTAAAAATGAATTTATGAACCAATATCCCAAGTGTACTAAGTGCTATACTTATCATCCGGAGGATGGAGTTTGTAGGCTGTGTTTTAACTGTCAGAGACCTGGCCATTTTGCTAAAGATTGTCGGGCACCATTTAAGCGAGCAACTCCTGTTAATGCTGTCAGAATGGAGTTTGAACCGGGGACATGTTATGAGTGTGGAAGCCGTGAGCATTTTCGAAATACTTGTCCTAAGTTGAACCGAGCACCTGGTCAAGTGGGAAACTGTTTAACTATTAAAGGAAATCGAAACACAAGAAACAATGGGAAGCGAGCTACAGGAAGGGCCTTCAATGTGAATGTGAATGCGGTGGAAGCTTTACAGGATCCTAAAGTTGTGACGGGTACTTTTTCTTTGAACAATCATTTTGCTATTGTACTTTTTGATTCTGGACCTGATTTTAGTTTCATTTCTACTGAATTTGCGCCTTTAATAAATGTGAAACCTAGCATTGTAAATCCTGGTTATGTGATAGAAGTAGCAGATGGTAAGAAATAAGAAGTGGATAGGATTATCCGTGACTGCAAACTAGAATTAGGAAATTCCTTGTTTAGCATAAATTTGATACCGTTGGGTATGGAAGTTTCGATACGATTGTGGGAATGGACTGGTTATCCCAGAATAAGGTTGTGATAGTTTGTCATGAAAAGGTGGTTGAGATACCGTTGAAAGGTAGTAGGATACTTAGGGTTCAAGGGTAACGTACTATAGGAGCCGCTAAAGCCTTAATGAATGCTAAAGTAGATGAACCAAAATTGAGTGATATATCTGTAGTACGGGATTTTGTTGATGTGTTCCCGAAAGACTTGTCGGGGTTACCACCACAACGACAAGTTGAGTTTCGCATAGATTTAGTTCCTGGAGCGACGCTAGCTGCGAAGTCTCCATATCGTCTAGCGCCCTCGGAAATGCAAGAATTGTTTGGGCATCTTCAAGAGTTGCAAGACTAGGGTTTCATACGACTGAGTCATTCTCTGTGGGGAGCACCAATGTTGTTTGTTAAGAAGAAGGATGGCTCTTTTTGTATGTGTATCGATTATAGAGAATTGAAAAAGTTAACTATTAAGAATCGATATCCTCTCCCTAGAATTAATGACTTATTCGATCAACTACAAGGTTCATGTTATTTCTCCAAGTTAGATCTTCGATCGGGTTATCACCAGCTCTGAGTACACGAGGACGATATTCTAAAAACCGCATTTCGAACAAGGTATGGACATTTTGAGTTTACCGTTATGCCCTTCGGATTAACCAATGCACCGGCGGTCTTTATGGATTTGATGAACCGAGTCTATAAACCGTATTTAGATAAGTTTGTTATATTATTCATCGATGACATCTTGATTTACTCAAAGACTAAGGAAGATCATGAAGTGCATTTAAGGTTAGTTTTAAAATTATTGAGGAAGGAGAAGTTGTATGCTAAATTCTCCAAGTGTGAGTTTTGGTTGCAAGAAGTGCATTTCCTTGGTCACGTGGTTAATCAGAGTGGTATTCACGTAGACCCAGGTAAGATAGAGGCAGTAAAGAATTGGAAAGCTCCTACGACATCGTCTGAGATTCGATCGTTTTTGGGGTTGGCAGGTTACTACCGTTGTTTCATCGCAAATTTCTCTAAGATTGCTAAACCTCTTACCTCGTTGACTAAGAGGAACCAAAAGTGTGTGTGGGGTGTGGAACAAGAAGAGGCTTTCCAGACTTTGAAAATAATTTGTGTGATGCGCCGATATTGTCACTTCCTGATGGAGTTGAAGATTTTGTAGTTTACTGTGATGCTTCGAATCAGGGATTAGGTTGTGTGCTTATGCAAAGAAATAAGGTAATTGCTTATGCGTCAAGGCAGTTAAAAATCCACGAGAAGAATTATACAACACACGATCTAGAGTTGGGAGCAGTGGTGTTTGCTCTAAAAACTTGGAGACATTATTTGTATGGTACGAAAAGTGTCATTTACACGGATCATAAAAGTCTCCAACACATATTTGATCAGAAGGAGTTGAATATGCGCCAAAGGAGGTGGATCGAATTATTTAGTGATTATGAATGTGAAATTCGCTATCATCCGGGTAAAGCGAATGTGGTGGCTGATGCATTGAGTAGGAAGGAACGGGTGAAACCTAAACGTGTACGGGCAATGGCTATGACTATTCAATCTGGAGTAAAAGGAATGATACTGGCAGCTCAGGGAGAGGCGTTCAATCAGGAGAACATATTTGCTAAAAGGTTACATGGTTTAGATCAGCAGATGGAAAGGAAAGGAGACGAAAGTTTATACTTTATGGATCGAATATGGGTTCCGTTAGTAGGAGGTGTGAGAACAGTAATTATGGATGAGGCTCATAAGTCCAGGTATTCCGTACATCCTTGAGCGGATAAGATGTACTATGACATTCGAGATATGTACTAGTGGCCGAGAATGAAGAGGGATATTGCTACCTATGTTAGCGAATGTTTAACTTGTGCAAAGGTGAAGGCTGAGCATCAAAGACCTTCTGGATTATTACAACAACCAGAGATACCTGAATGGAAGTGGGAAAGCATCACCATGGACTTCATCACAAAGTTACATAGAACAAGGAATGGGCACGATGCGATATGGGTTGTAGTTGATAGATTAACCAAATCAGCATATTTTCTGGCAATACGTGAAGATTATAGTACGGAGAAATTCGCAAGGTTGTACACTATAACAACCCAAGAATTTTCATCAACCTATTGTACGGGGAAATTTTTCGCTTTATTACATTACTTGCATTGTCAATATCTCAGTATGTCATGTAACTTACATAACTAAAGTAGACGAGCTCACGCAACCTATCTATGGCAATCCCGTCTTCATATATGTCAAGCAAACATCATAACATGTCAAGTCAATATCATCATATCCTTATTACAAAGTACATTATTCCTATAATGTACCATTCGCAACGTTATATCAAAACGGGCTTTAAACCGTTATCATATACCTCTAAACCCTAAATTCCATGAAAGGTTAATATCTAAAGTGAATGTACAAGCTACTAAAGCATATATACAAGTAACATAACATCTCATTTGAAATATAAACTCCCTCCAAGTCAAGTACAAGTTTTCAAAGCACAATGTACAAGTCATTAATGCACGATATCCAAAATAGCCGTTTTACCTCCGTTTTCATTCTAATTTCTTCACCATCACTTGTGTACAAGCTACTACACTTAATCTACAATGTGTAAACCCTAATTATTCTATTCATAAGCCTTCACACACATATTTACACTCAAAACCCTAATTCAAAACCCTAAACCCTAAAACCAAGCTAGATTCTAAACCATGACACGTTTCTTCATTTTTATCCATTGTAAACCTAAACCAACTCTCAAATAAGTTTTAATAACTTAATTTATAACATTATCAATCATTTTCAAACATCATTCCATCATCATTTCATCATTCTACTTCAATTACATAAGAAATAAATCCAGGAAACCTAATTGTACTCCTAATGTGATTTGACTCCTTTACTCATTTTCAAACCATCTCATTCGCAAGAGGAGCAACCATAGAGTCATTGTAAAACCCATAAAATTAGTTTACAAACCTTTATCCATCATTAACCATCATTGCTTCAACAATGTACGCGAATTACAAGCTAGAAAAAACCCAAAAAGCCGTATATGAAACCCTAATTCCAAGCTACGGCTTATTCTTTCAATTTCAACCCATTTTAACTAAAACCAACGATCAAACTTCATTGATAATACTTTATTTAAGCTCTAGGATCTGTATTCCATCATTCCTAATCAAGAGTATGCAAAATATAAACCAAGAAAGTCAAGAAAACCCTAAACGTGCCCTAATCAAACCCGTGACCTCATTTCTTCAATTCTAATCCGTTTTAACCCAAACCAATTGCAAACTTTTGTTAATAAACATTAATTCAGACCTTAAGACCATATTCCAACCATCCATAATCAATATACACGAAATGTAAGCAAGAAAACTTGTGAAAACCCTTGTCGAGCTCAAAACTGACCCGCACCCTTTCTTTGCCTTTGATTCGTCTATAATATATATATATATAATATATAAGCAAACACTCAACCAATTGCCTTTGACCAAGGCAAAAGGTCAAAATTCACAAATAGAATCAATATATATCCGGAAGTATGATTCCCGGGTCGTTTTGTCCCAACGAGGTGTGCAATTTGAAAATCGAATGACGAATTGATAATCGATGTTTGAATTGAATGAGGATATGATTGGTTTTCGATTACTACAAGTTAAAAATGCAAAAACGATTAAAGAAAAACCTAAAAACGAAAGCTAGAACAATTTAATTCTAAAACGTAGACGTAAATGCAAAAACGCGAGGGCTAAAAACCTAAATTTTTCAAATTAAACCCTAGGATGAATTTTTCTTTTCAAACGTGTTCTAAATGACAAATAACGAAGTTAAAAAAAACTAGAACGAAAACGGAGGTCGTTTGGACCAAAAACGAGTCAAAAGAAAAACCGGGACGAATCCCGTTCTTTGAAAAATGAAATTTTGAAATAATAACCCTATGAAAATTTAAACATTTTTCCTAGCAAAATATATGAAAAATGAAAAATTTTTAAAAAAAGTTTATATTTTTCTGATCAATATTTTAATTTTTATGATTTTTTAAAGTTTTTAAAGAAAATAAATTATAAAAAATGCTAAAACATTTATTAAAAATCTGGAAAAATTATATAAAATAGATTAAAGGATGACAGTCCTAAGAAAATTAAGCTGGTGTATCCAGCTTATCAAATAAGCTGACAAAATAAGCCCAAAAGGGCTGAAAGGCTAAATCCCAAACAAGGCTTATATATTTAATAAACTAAGTCTCTACCGGATGAGCTATTGTAGCACAGCGGTAGAGACTTGGTTTAAAAGGGTGGGAGGCAGGGTAGAGGTCTCGGGTTCGAGCCTAGGCTCACCCTTGGCTTCCCCTCTCCTATCCTTTTTTTAAAATCTGATTTTTTTTTACAACTTTTTTCAAAACTGAAAAATAAGCAACCTTAAAAAAGAACAAAATTTTTATATTTTACAAATAAGTTGGGGTTTTTGTACACTAACTAGGAAAATAAGCTAAGTCATGGGCTTCTTTTGGCCTAGACAAGCTACAATCAAGTTAAATAAGCTAACCTAAGTTTGAACTAACCTAAATGAGCTAGTGCAAGCAAAATAAGCACAAATGAACAAGAAATGAGCTTAAACAGCCAGATTTGGCTCAAGAGGCTTGATGGCTTATTTTTTTTCTTTTTTGGATTTACAAAAGCTACAAAATGCAAATAAGCTATAAAACAAGATTAAGCTAACACTAATAAGCTAATGCAGGATTAAAATAAGCAAAAAGACAGAAAAATAAGCTTAGAAAAGCTTAAAAGCTATCTGACAAGAAAATGGCTAAAAACAGACAAAATGGCACTTTGTGGCTTAAAAATAAGCCACAAGACATAAACTTAAGAACCTATAATCTAGAAAAAGGACAAGAGTACATAAAACACTATGAGAAAAAGCAAACTAAGATTACTTTGAACAAAGAATAAGCAATGAAATGGCTGAATAAAAAGCTAAGACAGGCAGATTCACAAGGGCACAAATGCTTTTCTTATCTTGGCTTTTTAAACACAATAAGCTACTCAAATGAACAAATAAGCAACCACAGGTTAATAAGCGCATCTAATAAGCAATTTACAACAAAAAGCAACAGTGAAAAAGCAACAAATAAGCCAGGAGGTGGCTTATTAATGAGCTCAGCACCAGGGGAGCCTTTTTGAGCCAAACAGCCTATGTAAGCACCTTAGTGCTTAAATTTAAGCAAGAAGATTGAGTCTTATGGAAAAAGGGCTTATGGAACCTTGAAGATTTGCCTAAGGACTTCTCAGAAAAGCAAACTCAAAAGAGTTTAAAAAGCTTATTAGCCAGGAAATTGGCTTATGCAAAAGCCTAACACACTCAGAACATGCTGAGTGTGTTTTGCTTGAAAGGGGGAAAAGTCTATATGCAGGCTCAAATTACTCTAATCAAATAAGCTTAAAAGAGAAAAATAGGCTAAAACAGATTGATATTGGTGTCTAAGGAACTTAAGTTTTTAAATTCAGATTATTCAAATGACTGAAACTTATCTAAAATCTAGCTTAAAAAGTAACAGTTAAATATTCAAGTTTTACTTAAGCAAATTTTGTTAAACCAAAAGCCACAACTGCAGTTACATTACACTAAATTCTAATGCATCATAACCTTTAAAACAGACATAGAAACATGGGCATTTGGCTACCTTAAGCTAGATATCAGAATAAGCAAATCTATAACACAATATTTTCACAGATTTGGACCATAGCTAGATTTAACTATATTTTTGAGATTTAACTTATAAAAGCTATTTAAAACTAACTAATAAACTATAATTAAGCTAAATGAAACAGACTGAATTACTCCAACCCAATATATTAACCAAAATAACTCATTTTACCCTTATCCCAAACACCCCTTTAACTTTCTAAAAAGTTTTTTTTAAACTGTTTTAAAGAGATTTAGGCCAAGGACAGGTTCAAGGCATAGTTACAATAATCCTAAAAATAGATAATTAAACCTTAAAACTGATTTTAAGCTAACTTAATTTACCTTAATTTAGCTAAGGAAAACTGAATTTAGGAAACCAAAGGACAACCATTCACCTCTTTTGACCCATTTTAAGCACTATCCCAAACACCCCTTTAATAAATGAAAGCAGTCTTTTTAAACTAATTACACTGATTTTCAACAAACAACCCCTTAATACCAGATATTAAATGACTTTAAAGGAACCTAATGAGCACATTAGAAAACAGAAATAAGCAGTTACAATAAGCCATCAGCAATGGATTAGACTTTATGCTATAAAAGGGAGAGGACTAAATGAAGCAATTACAAATAGAAATAAAAACAAAATCAGAAGGTTCAATATGAACAAGAATTAAGATAAGATAAGCAGATTATAAGAACAATAAGGCTCAATAAGCTGAAATTAAGCAATGCTACAGTGATACTAAGGAAACAAAGAAAAATGGACTTACCCGTCCCTTTGCTCTAAGCATGGGTTATTAGGGCTCACAAGAGCTTTTCTACTAAGCTCCAGCTTGTGTGAACAAGAGGTAGGTCAATAAGGACCATCCCAATTATCTGCTTATCATCCAGTAATTAAGCTGAGGAATTATTGTGATATATTTTTTTTTATTTTATTATGAACAAAAGGTAAAAATTGCAATTCAAAAAGACTCAGGAATGTACTGAAAACTTTACTTTATTTAACACTTGGGAACTTGGTTACAATGCTTACAATAAGCTGTGATCTGTATAAGTAAAGGAATACAAGAGGATAACATTAAAATGGAAATTGCACTTAAATTTAAAAATTGAAAATTACTTTAGAATAAAAAAATACAACTCCCATACTATGTCTTTCTTCCTCTTTTATACGGCAGCTTGTCTCTAACTTTGTGTAGTTTATGTTTCTTTGGTGAGAAGAAATTCATTAACTTCACCTCCCTAGCCTTACAATATCAATTTATGTTCTTTGTAGTGATCACAGCCCTTGAATTTACATTGAGAACGTGGGATTGCCAGCATGCATGCCCCCATCATTGAAAGGGTTGATATGGAGAGGCTGGTGGGTGGTTTATCCCATAGAGGTTTAGGGTTTGCAGGGTAAAAGGGAGGTGAGGTGGTTTTGGGGTTGAGGGAGGGTTATTCCCGTGTGTAGTAGTGGAGTTTGTGTCTTGGCGGGGAAAATGGGTAGGGTTTGGTCTTTATCTGTGTTTAATTTTGGGGGAGAGGGGTAAGGTTTGGGTGGATGGCAAGAATAGTCCCTCATCCTTATAATGTTTATTGCAATTATGGTCCTTGTGGTGATATAACATTTCGAGGAGTGAAGATTGGCCTCAACAGGTTATTAGTTGGTTTGCATTTTTAGTCCTTTTGGTAATACAAGTATGAGGGGTTGGCAGGAATGCCCCTCTACTTGTATTTTAACTAAATTACAAAATTCAGACCTTGTTCTTTGTTTCTTTGTATTTTAACTTTGGGAATTGGCCAATTACTGTCCGTCAAAGTTATATTTTCTGCTTCTGCTTCTCGGAGTTGACTCTGTCTTTGACTGTTTTGACTTTGATTGATTTTGGCTTCAGGATTTGGCTTTGACTTCACACACTTTTTCCATTTCGTCGTCTAGTTTTGTCGTTTTTGGCTTTGTTTTTCGTCCTTTTGTGAATATCAGTTTCCTACACAACACAAATGCAAAACAAACATATATTTGGCAATTTCTGTCTGTTTTTGGTCTTTTAAGTCCGTTTTTAATGGAAAAAGGTTGTTGTAATTTAGCACTTCCAAATTCCCCCATATAAGGTAATTGCCGTGTCCTACTCGCATTGTTTATGAAGTAGACATATACGATAACTAAGATCTCATTCCCCTCGACTAATAACCTCGAAAGTTAGCTATATGTGTTCGTTCAAGGAGAACTAAAGAATCAATAGCTTCGACAAGTTCAAGTTTTCACATTTTATTTATCTGTACATGACTCTCTCCTAATATTTTTGGATTTATTGTCCTTTTTCTTTTCTCGACTACCTGTTTGACTTCCTTTATTATATCAACATTGGGATCATAGAATGAGAAGCGCCCATAGAATAATCTACGGATGTCCGAATGGATAAATTCATCGTCCCCGATTTTTCACTAGTTCCAAACCAAGCAATTAAACAAGATCATTTGTCAATATAAGTCTAAATGTTAAGCACTCATACTTATGACTTGTGAACTTTTAACTCAACCATTAGATATATGATTTAAATGTGTGTACTCATTTCAACTTAACCATAGATCAACTTATTTCCATAGTCGTAATTCAAAATGAATCATGACTCAAAGCAACAACTTATTAGGTCCTTGTACTTGATTCTAAATGTAACTGATTTTAAAGAACAAAAATTGTTAGAAACTTTTTGCAACATCTTTCATCTTCATAAGTTTCTTAAAACTAGGAATGCGATTGCTTAGTTTGAACACCTACCTAGGTCGCTCCCTAGTAGGATTATCACAACCATTACGACCGGTGTCTTAGTTTGAAAAACCCACCCTGTTGCCAGCGTAGTGGGAAAATCACTCAACACCAGCTCTCCTAATAGAGCTTAAGGATAGGTGTCTTAGTTTGAAAACTCTCACCTAGACTCGCTTAATTGGTGAGATTATCACAAAACACCAAAATCCTAGAAGTAAGATGTCTTAGTTTGAAACCCCCACCTCGTGGTATAGCGAAGTGGGATATTCACGACACATCTTTTGAATTGCTCCATCAAAATTTGTTATGCTCTTCATTGGCATAATTTCAATATTCATGCATTTTTGCAATCATATTTCATCATTGCTTCTTTGGCTTTTTACATTCAAATTACTTAAGACAGAAAAAACCTATGTTTTAAAGAATTCAAGTGCAATTTGAAGCTTTTTCTAAAAAATTCGATTGACTTATTTGATTGAAATGAGCAGTTATGATTTAGGTGGATTTAGAATCTATGGGAGTAAAAAGCCACAAGTTACGCATATAAGTTTTAGAAGAATACTTGCTCAGCACATAAAACTTTATTATTTAACTCTTTCACTTTTTGTTCTTCACCTTATTAACAATTTGAAAGCAATAGAATTCGTGAAAGCTTAGCCAACAAGCGTAAGTTGAGAACTTGTAGGCTCAACACGTCCGAAAATCGAGTCAAAATATATTCTCATTCTATCCATTAGGAAAGTCAAAACTGTGACAAAACACTTATTTTATTTTTGAAAATTTTTTATTTTTTTTTTCTTCATTTTTTTGGTATTTTTGCGAAAATTTTGGTGGTAAAAACGGGATTACGTGACAACAACGACTGCAGGCAAAAATCAAATCGAAGATCCCCCCCATACTAGAACTAAACATCGTCCTCGATGTTTTAAAAGGGGTACCTACGTAAATATAGGCCGTTTTATGAAGTGTGCCAAAAGATAAAACGTAGATCGAATTAGATTTGGATACTGGATTCCCAAAATGAAGCTGAGGGATGTGAAAACTCTTGTAGATGAAGGGTAAAACTGAGAGCACGAGAGTTTTCACAATCCGGGAAATCCTGGACATACAACACAAAGTACACAAAACACGGACAAAAACACGGGTAATGGAAGATGTAAGCCTCCTCACACAAAAACACTTATTACTACATACTACTACTGATACTGATAAGCATGGGGTGCCTCCCACGAAGCGCTTGTTTAAGGTCGCTATGCTTGACCCGTCCCCCGAATTTATTGGTCCATGGGGAACGTCTGGAGATCCAGGACAACCTCGGTTGGTATGTCCCCTCCAAGTATGTATTCATAACGATGACCATTTCATTTGAAATTTTGGCCTGGTAGTTTTGGGATAACTCGACAGTGCCATAAGGAAAACTGGTTACAGTGAATGGTCACTCCAGTGGGCTCTAAGCTTGCACGAGAAATCTTAAATCTAGTGTTAAAAGAGGGGACTCGTCAACGACTTGAAAACGCGATTTTTGATCTTGGAGTCATGGATTCTCTTTGTTTTCTCTTTATAGATCAAAGAGTTTTCATAGGCATGATCACGAAGTTCATTAAGTTCGTTGAGCTGAACTTTTCTGTGATCACCCGCGGTTTTGATATCAAAGTTTGTATGCTTAAGGTGCCCTTGTACCCAAGTAAGCTTTGGCTCCAACTCATCAGTGGGGGGGATGACATGCCTTTCCATATACAAGCTTGTACGGAGTGCACCCGATGGGTGTTTTGTAAGCTGTACGAAAGGCCCAGAGAGCGTCATCCAGTTTGTCCTCCATTCCCGACCAAGAGGCACGATTTTCGCCTATGGTCCTTTCAAGAATTCTTTTCAAACCACGATTGGATACCTCAACTTGCCCACTTGTTTGTGGGTGATACGCGGGGGGGGGGTGGGGGGGATGAGACGATGAGTGATCCGTATTAAGTCATGAACCCTTGAAAATTGTCATTGCAAAATTTGGTTCGCGATCACTTATGATTGCACGAGGGCACGAAATTTGGGAGAAAGAGTTTTAAGAAATTAGCTAAACAACTCGGCTCATTGTGGGAGGCTTGGCTTCAAACCCATTTTGATAAGTAATCGAATGCCGGTATTTATTTGTTCCCTCACTTGAAGACGGAACGACCCATAAATTAATGCCCTAAAATGTCAAAAGATTTCGCTAACTTGGATAGAGTTTGTGGCATCTCATTCTACGTGGCGAAAATTTTGCCTGAAGTTGACAAATGTCACTATCGGGTGACAAAGTCCTGGGCATCCTTGTTAGATCGTGGGCCAATAGAATATGAATCGAAGACCTTTTTAGCGTGTAATTGGCACCATAATGTCCATAGTGGGTCAACTGGTCGGCAAGTTCTAAGACATGTCAAAAGCTTCTTGCCCCGAAAACAACGCCTAATTTACTATGGTCAGCACAGATCTTGACTAGAAAGGGTCGTCCCAGAAATAATGTTTGACATCTTTGAAAAAATTGTTTTTCTGTTGGGGACGAATTCCCTTGACATGAATTTCCCACAACGGTTATTTGCGAATCGGCAACCATGGGGTACTTTCATCACGAAGAGCAAACAGAGTCGAGAGGAGTTTCGAGTGGAAATGTTTCCCGTGATTTCCTTGTTCCGAACTCATTTTGGTCGAGGGTTCTAAGGTCTGGTGAGATGGTCGGCGGCTAGATTTTCTGCTCCTTTTTTGTCTCGGATCTCAACATCGAATTCTTGGAGCAAAAGGATCTACCGCATCAGTCTTGCCTTAGCATCCTTTTTAGCAAAGAGATACTTAATAGCAAAATGATCAGTATACACTATGCTTTTGGATAAAACAAGATATGACCGGAATTTCTCAAAAGCGTACACTACGGCAAGTAACTCTTTTTTAGTCGTAGTGTAGTGTGCTTGAGCTTCGGACATTGTCTTGCTGGCATAGTGAATTGGTTGGAAATGTTTGTTTTTTTGTTGCCCTAGGACTGCCCCAATTGCAAAGTCGCTTGCATCACACATGAGTTAGAAGGGCAAGTCCCAGTCGGGAGCAATCAAAATTGGAGCCTCGGTCAATTTTCTTTTTTAAAGTGTATTAAAGGATTTCTGATATCACTACTCTTCTGAGAAGAAAAATGGAGTCTCTTTTTCAAGCAAGTGGGTCATTGGACGGGCAATTTTTGAAAAGTTCCTGTTATGAAACGTCGGTAAAAACTGGCATGCCCAAGAAAACTACGGACACCTTTCACAGTAGTCGGGTGTAGGGAGTCTTGGCTATAACTTTAAACTTTAGCTTCGATCAACACCTCAATTACCGACTTAGAAATTTTGTGTCCAGAAAAAATGTCTTCCTTCACATATGTAATGGCTTTTTCTCCCAATTTAGGGTACTAATTTTTGTGTCTTCACACGCTTTAACATTTTTCCATTGGGAAAGGCATGTAGAGAAGGGAATCTCCGAAGACCCGAGGAAGTCATACATGAACACTTCCATTGTTTTTTCGATCATCATGGAAGATTGCCATCATACATCGTTGAAACGTTGCCCGGGTGCGTTGCATAGCCCAAAAGGCATGCGACGATAGGCGAACGTTCTGTATGGGCAAGTAAATGTTGTCTTCTCTTGATCCTTTGGGTCTTATAGGAATCTGAAACTAACCGGAGAAGCCATCCGAGGAAAACATAGTATTGGGTTTCCCCACGAGTCTTCTCGAGCATTTGATCCATGAAGTGCAATGGGAATTGGTCTTTTCGGGTGGCTTCATTCAACTTTCTATAGTCAATGCACACTCTCCACCCCGTGACCAATCGAGTTGGTATCAAATTATTATCATCATTCTTGACCACGGTTATACCACCCTTCTTTGGTACACAATGTATCGGGCTTACCCATGGACTGTCAGAGATCGGATAAAAATTAATCCGGCGTCTAGGTAGGTTTTTCACCTCTTTTTAATGACGTACATGGATCTTTGGGTTTACCCGTTCTTTGACTCTGAACTGTTGAGTTCGTTGTCCTCTTCCATAAGGATATTTGTGTGTACAAAACTTGGATCACTCACTTTGATATAGAGTCGTTTCCAAGCGAAGGCCTCGCTTGTGGGACTTTTAACCTTGATAAGTGCATGCCTTTTCCTCATCATTTAATTCTTTCGCAATATGACTTGGCAACTTGTTGTCGCCTGTTCAAAAATGCGTATTCTAAATGAGGTTGGCAAGTCCTTTGAGTTCAACCTCGGGATTCTAGCTCATCAAATGATGATTTAGCTTCAACAACTTTAAGTTCTTCCCGGATTCCGGGTGAATAATCTTTATGATTCGGAAGAGGAGGCAACGGTTCACTATTGAGAAGTGCTTCTAGAATAAGAATGTCACCCTCCGGATCATAGTAAGTAGCATCAATTTCCCGTGAAATTGGCTCGTCATTGATAGCTATAAAAGCATTTGCTTCTTCGAGAAGGAGAAAATCACTATCCCGAAAAAGGAGTTAGTGTTGGTGAAGAATTTGAAACAATTGGATCATAATCCGGAGAAGGATTACCGTATGCAACTGAATCAGAAAAACCTAGAACTTCTTGCGAGTATTCTTCACATGCCAATTCAATGACGTCGATTCGGTTTGCCGTCATATGATTGTAATTAGCCGTGTATCTCGAAGTTTGGTCCAGATTGAAGGTGATGGCCTCTTTGCCAACACGAAGGGTAATTTCACCTTCGTAAACATCTATTAATGCACGACTGGTCTTTAAGAAAAATTCTCCGAGGGATTAACGGTACTTGGGGGTCTGGCTCAAAATCAACGACCACAAAATCTGCTGGAAACTGGAACTTTCCCACCATTAAACGGACGTCTTTGGCAATACCGATTGGTTCAGTGATTGAACGGTCTGCTAGCTCTAGCGTCATGCAAGTTGGGGTTAGTTCGGGAAGAGAGAGATCTTTCCAGACGGGAGTATGCATAAGGATTAATGCCTTGCGCGAGTCGGCCATGGCGTTTTTGCATGTATTAATCCCAGAAAATTCACATGGAATGAGAAATCGGCCAGGGTCTCCAAGTTTTCTTGGTAACTTGTTTAGGATGACTGCTGAGCAATTCTCGTTCAATGGAGTTCTAGCCATTTCACTCAACTTCTCTTTGTTTCCGATTAAAGTTTTTAGAGTCGAGGCAAATTTCAGCATAAGGGTCAAGGCATCCGTAAAGCTAATTTCAAAACTCAAATCTCTAAAGATTTCGTAGAATTTCTCAATTTGATCGTTAGCCTTTTCACGGCGCCTTTCATCATTTCTTCTTGAAGGAAATGGAATTGATGTTCGTTGGTTAGGCATTGGAGCACTAACGGTATCAACAACTGGCTCGAAAGTTGGATTTTGAGATTGGACTTGAATTACCAGAGGTTGGATGTCTTCGGTGCTTCCTTTATTAGTAGGAAGCATCGTATCCTTTGTAACCTCGGTATCACGATTCATCACTTTCGGAGAAGAAGATGAAGTGGGTCCTTGATAAGCAACACCACTCCGGGTGGTGATACCTTTCAAATCCTCCTTCGGGTTAGTAACGGTGTTACCTGGGAGAGTTCCCGAACCTGAAGTAGAGGCGGTGTTCATTTTGATAAAGTTACTTAGCATACTTAAAGCCTTTGGTTTGAAAACACGTAGCCAACGTTTTCTATTGAGCTTGCAGGTTTTTGCCCCTGGTTTTGCACATTCCTCCATTAACACATCATTAGACTTTAGTAGCTATCAAAATCGGTCTTAGACAACCTGTGTTTGAGGAGCGGGAGTGGTAAAAGGAGCTTGATAAGTTGGGGGTTGATTACCTGGGGTTGATAAAATGGTCCTTGACTCGAAATTATTACCCCGATTTGGTTAAAATTGTTCCCACGATTTTGGTTGAATTGTTCCCCGATTTTGGTTGTTTTTAATGGTTTTGATAGGTGGAAAACAGGAGGTCGGTATTTGGTTTGCAACCATTGGAGTGTCGGGACTGGTATTCCCTGATTGAAATTAGCCGCAGCAGCGGCTTGTAGAGTGGTTAAGCTTGATTGTTGTCATGATAAACATTTGCCATCGGCTGGCGGGACAACTTTGATATGATATGAGTCCACCCAAGTTCACACAAACTTTCCTCGAAGCTTTTACGGACGCGGGAGTTTGGTGAGCGGGAGCTTGGGATTGATTTTGCTTATCAAGGAGCAATGCTTTGACCATATCTTTGAGTTCGGAGACATCGGGAGAGATTCCGGAGGTGGAAGTTGCTTGTATCATTTTAGCAACAACGGGTTTACTTTTCGTGAATTACGAACTTTGGATTTGCTCTCGATGATTTTAGGCATTCTAGAGGATTTTATCCTAAAAGTTACCACATGCGACGGAATTCAGGAATCTTGATCATTTGTGTTCAAGGCATTATAGAATGTATCGAGTTGATTGCAATTCCGTAATAACTCCAGATTGCGGGCATGCCCTAAGAAGGATCATTGAAACGGTTCCCATGCTTTATAGATAACAATTCGTAAAATCTTGCGTGAAATCTAATGATGTCATTTACTAAGATTTTGTCGTCTTAGAAGGAAGGAAGAGTTTGTTAATGTATTTCGACACAAGATCGTCCCATGTAAGAATTTCGATCGAGGGTGGTTCTTTGTCAGCAAATCTGGGCTGCTC
This sequence comes from Tanacetum coccineum, assembly GCA_026074375.1. NCBI lineage: Eukaryota > Viridiplantae > Streptophyta > Magnoliopsida > Asterales > Asteraceae > Tanacetum > Tanacetum coccineum. The sequence goes on along the minus strand of BQNB010006067.1, from coordinate 23,909 downwards.
CCTTGTGGGAGAAATTGGGGAAAAGAATATGCTTAACGACGTTCTCGGGACGTTCGGAAACTTCTTCGTAGAAGTGTTCTTGTTGAAAATATTCGGATGTGAGCATGTGGGTCTTCTTTATCATGTCCAAAAAATTGCTTGTTTTGAACAAGATTAAGTAGACCATGCTTGATCTCAAAATTGTTTGCGTTGATCTCGGGAACAACGATTGCATCCTCGTAACCCTCGGTGGGTGCTTCGAGCAATTGCGCCATAGTACGATTATCGTCCATCGTAACTATGGGAGGATTGAAAGTTTCTTGATTGTTATTTGGTTTCTCAAGATTTGGTGATTCAACAGAAGTTTGTCGGACTTGTGGTTGTCGACGTCTACGGACTTGAGAACGAGTGCGCATGCACAAAATAGAAATTTAAAAAGAAAATTTACACTAATTTTTTTGGTTTTTCAATGATTTATTCACAATTGATTAAAAAGGGACAATGGATGGAACAACTCTCCACCAAATAATCTACTTACTTCACGGTAGCTCTCAAAAAGATAAACGCACAGGTGAGCGGAGGAGTAGGAATAGCGCGAAGCTTATTTCTCCTTTCGGGTCGTAGTTCCTTGGAACAACCCTCCTTATACCCACTTTATATTTGTTTAATTTCAAGGTGAGCCGTACGTCGTTAAGAGTAACATCAGTCACTCTTACGTCGGACAAATTTTTATATCTTTGTTTCGAGTTCGGAACCAACAGTTCACAGAAGTTATTATGATAATTTACCTCGTTGAGAATATTTTAGTTTGGAATTTTTACCAATTTGTGATTTTATTCTTTTTTAGGACAATGTTTTTATTTATTTATTTATTTATTTATTTTTTTGGTTTTTCTTTTGTTTTTATATGATAATTATACTAATAAAAGAAAATGAAAAATATTTTTGTACTTTTTTTGTTTTTTTTTAAAAGAAAATATTCACAGATTCAAACAAAAATTGTTCAAAGTAACGATAATCGTTTTCAGCATCCCCGGCAACGGCGCCAAAAATTGATTCGTCAATAGTATATATATAATATATATATAAGCAAACACTCAACCAATTGCCTTTGACCAAGGCAAGAAGTCAAAATTCACTAAATAAAATATATATGAAACCGGAAGTATGAGTTCCCGGGTCGTTATGTCCCAACGAGGCTTGAATGGAAAATCGAAATTACGAATTGATGGGACTGATGATTTGATTAGACAAGGTTTGATGGTGTTTTCTATTTTCTACCCCCATTTAAATATAACAAAAACGATTATAATACAACCTAAAACGAAAACTTAAATACTTAAATCCTAAAATGGAGCACGAAAAAAACGATAGGGCTTAAAACCTATATTTTGCAAATTAAAACCCTAAAACAAATTAAAAAGCTAAATAGATTCTAAATGACAAATAAACGAGTTAAAAAAACTAGGACTAAAAAACGGATGTCGTTTGACCAAAAATGAATGTCAAGACAAGAACAGGGTGTCAGACTCGTACTTTAAAATAAAATTTTTAAAAAAATTAACCTTACAGAAACTTTTATATTTTTCCTACAAAGTATATGAAAAAAGAAAATTTTAAAAAAAAAGTTTACATTTTTCTGATTAATACTTTATTTTTTATGATTTTTTTAAGTTTAAAAAGAAAATAAATTATAAAAAATACAAAATGATTATAACAAAATCTGAAAAATTTAGGGAAATTACAATATGACTAAAGAAAATTTTCTAAAAAAGAAAAATATTTTTTTGATAATTTTTGTATTTTTTATGAATTTTTAAAACTTTTAACGAAATTAAATTATAAAAAATACTAAACTATTTTTAAAAATTCTAAAAAAATTACTAAAATTACTTGACACTGAATCCTACCTAAGAAAAATAATAAGCCCGAAATTCAGCTTATAAATAAGCTCGAAATAAGCTGGGAAGAGCTTATAGCTATAAGAGCTAAAATACCCTTAAATAACCAAGTGCCCAAGGGTCTAACAGAAAAGACCCAAGGGCACAGCGGTAAGGGTGTGTGTTATAGAAGAGGTGTATTGAGGGTGAGACCCGGGTTCGAGTCTTGCTCACCCGGGTTTCCCCTTATCTCCTCTTTTTTTTTTAAACTTTTTACACAACTTTGTTAAGCACATGAAGCTTAACATTTTTCATAACTAGGACTTTTTGAGAATGCTTATAAATAAGCTGGAAAAAGGGCTTAAAGATGGCAGAATGCCTTTTTAAGCCAAATGGCTTATGCCCCTTTTCTTTTTTGGATTTTTAGACTAATTAATGCTTCGAAAAGGGACAATAAGCAGTTCTAGATAAAAAGGACAAATAATAAGCATGTATGAACAAAAGAAAACAAATAAGCACCACAAAATAAGCAAGAAATGAGCTTATGAACTAAGCTGGACTAACTTCAATGTTAGTCCTGCTAGGTTCAAGTTAAAACTGTTAAGCTATCAAATAAGTAAAAAAAAAAGAAATAAGCATAAAAATAAGACATCCTATATCTAATGAGCACTTACAGGCAAAATGAATAAGAAAAAGTACTAACTAAGCACTAATAAGCCAGAAAGATTTAAATAAGCCAAATGCTAAGTGACAGACCAAACAGTCAAAAGTCACTAGTTTTGGCTTAAAATTAAGCACCTAAAGGATGACTCAGAACTTAAGGCTTCAAGGGCTTAAAGAAGAGCTTATTGGCTTTCTAGAAATGAAAAGAAAACAAGATATTAAAAATAAATAAGCTGGAAAAAGCCAAATAAGCCAAGTGCACAAGCTGTGCAGGGCAGCCAAAGGGGACACTCTTTGGGGCTTATTTTTAAGCACTTAGAGTTAGTCTTAGGCTTAAAGGCTTATATGGGCTTAAAGCCTGTACAAGTAGCTATCCAAAAATGCTAAGAACCCAAAAAGTGAAACAAAGATAAGCTATAAAAAAGAGCTAAAAGGGTGCTGTTGTGCACCAGGGGAAGTCCTTTGGCAGATTTGGAAATAAGTTCTAAAAAGCTCAAACTAAGCTTAATTTCCTAAAAAGTTATCTAAACTAACCTATTTAACCTAAGGCAATAGAAATTTAGCAAAGTGACTAGGCCATAAGCCCAAATAAGCTTATTGAGCTTTTGAGCTTAAGGCTGTTTGAAAAACAGTCAACAGCCAATCTTTAGCTTAAAAAATAAGCCACTTAAGCTATTCCTTAGGATAAGTGGGGCCCACAACTTTGTTAAATGGCCAACAAGGTCTATGTAAAAGCCAAAAGATTGGATTTTGAAACTAGAATAAGCACTTGAAAGTGATGTTTGTGGTTTTTTTTTCAAAGAAAAAGTGGTGGTATTTGTGGCTTATTAAAAAGCTACCCAATAAGCTCTAAACTGAAAGTAGACCCTAAACAGATTTTAAGTAGCTTATAATGAGCTTATGCTCAGGATTTGAGCTTCCAAAATTGTTTAAAACCTGCTGGTTTTTGACATTCTAAGAGACCTTAACCCATTAAAACTCCAACTTTGACCCGTTTTGGGTCTTGTCCCAAGGTCCAAAGTTTAAGGGAACCTAAATCTTAGTCCTAACCACCCCTAGTCCAACTGTTTCTGAAACATTTCATACCCATGGGCCCATCCAATACTGACCAATCTTCCACAACATCAAAATGCTAAATCCAAAAACAGACTCAGAAACTCTTTTGATGTAACAGTAGCAGTTGAGACCAAGATCAATTCATAACAATATTGAAAACACAGAATTTAAAGAGATCAATTGACATAAGTTGGAATTTTTTTTCATTAATCTTTTAAACTGAGTACAATGCATAAAAATTTAATAACAGGAATTAAAATTGACTTTTTTAATAAAGTTAAACTATTTTAAAACTACTTTTATTCTCTGTCTTCTTTTCCTCTTTTATAGGCAGCTTGTCTTCAACTTTGTGTTAGTTATGTTTCTTTGGTGAGAGAAAATCAAAACTTCAATCCTAGCCTTCAATATCAACTTGTGCTTCTTTTGTAGTGATCACAGCCCTTGACTTTGACTTTGAGAAACGTAGGATTGGCAACATGGCATTGCTCATTGACAGGGTTGATAGTGGAGAGGAGGGGGTGGTTTTATCCCATGGAGGTTTAGGGTTTTGCAGGGTAAAAGGGAGGTTGAGTGTTTTGGGGAAGAGGGGAGGGTAACCCCGTGACCTGTGGTGGGAGTTTGAGCTTGGCGGGAATTTTGGGTTAGGGTTAGGGTTATCTGTTTTAAATTTGGGGGTGAAGGGTAAGATTGGAAGATGTACAACAATGGCCCCTCAAAGTGTGTTTGTATATTGCATCACACGTCCTTATTAGTTAAGCAGGTTTGAGGGGTTGGCAATTTTAACCCCTCAACCTATATATCTTAATTGCAAAGCTAGTCCCTTTGTAATACCACTTTAGAGGTTTGGCAGAAATGCCCCCTAAAGTTGTATTTCCAATAAATAGCAATTTCAGCCCCTATCTTTTATCTTCTTGTAATATAACTTTGGGAATTGGCAAATTTAGTCCCTCAAGTTATATTTTCTTCTGATATATCTTCTCGGGGTTGACTTTGACTTTGACTTTGACTGTTTGACTTTTCTGATGACCCTTTGACTTTGTTGACTTTTGGCTTTGATTTGGCTTCGTCTTCTCACACTTTTCCATTCCGTGCTTAGTTTTGTCGTTTTTGGCTTTGTTTTTCGTCCTTTTGTGTGATATCCGTTTCCTGCACAATACAATTGCAAAACAAACATATATTTGGCAGTTTTTGTCTGTTTTTGGTCATTTAAGTCCGTTTTTAATGGAAAAAGGTATGTGTAATTAAGCACATACCAAAATCCCCCATACTAAGGTATTGTCGTGTCCTCACGCAATGTTATGAAGTAAACACTTAAGAAAACCAAGAATCTCAATCCCCCTCGACTAATAACCTCGAAAAATAGCTAAGTGTTTGTCAAGGGGAACTAAAGAATCAATAGCTTTGACAAGTCCCGTTTTCACCATTTTTTATATGTACACTAACTATCCCTAATATTTTTGGATTTTCCTTTTTCTTTTCTTAACTACCTGTTTGACTTCCTTTATTTTATCAACACTGGGATCATAGAATGAGAAGCGCCCATAGAATAATCTACGGATGTCCTGACGGATAAATTCATCGTCCCCGATTTTTCACTAGTCCCAAGCTAAGCGTAAAAACGAAATCACCGTTAAGTACAAGTAAAGATGCTAACACTACTTATAACTATGACTTGTCAACTTTTTGCTCCCAACAATTATTCAATTAGAGAATTTCAGTGAAAATTCTGGGTAGAGTCTTTAGGGGAATCATGATCTTTTCACTATGATTTTGAAACATTCAGTAAACGGGGCTTACATTTTTGAAAACTAGACTTCAAGTGCTTTCCAGGAGTGAAGGCCATATGTTTGTACCATTTATAGATTAGGAGATACAAGTCCATGAACATGAGTCAATTCCAAAATTTTAGTTTTTACGTCTTGGCTAAAAATTATAAATGCATAGATAACCATATCTAAAATTGGAATTAGATGGCGAAACTTGGTAGATGTTTAAATACATATAAGAGCAGGTCACACACCAATTTAGGAGTAAAAATACCTTAGTTAAGTCTAGATGAAATGTTGTGCATATCTTAGAAACATATCCTATACTCGTCAAAATTTTCTTACGTATTGTTTTACTTATATATATTATACTAAGTCGCGTCACTTATTTTAGGTGGTGCGTGAGGGTTCTGCTATTGTGCAAGACTTATCATATTTCTGGTCTCCTTGATATCGCAGTGAGTTCATAGCCTCGCTTTTTAAATATTTTTCTTAAACCCCGCGAGGGAGATGCATGCTAGTTTTATAAAACGAACACAAGTAGATTTTTCTTAAATGCTTGGACCCGTATGTGAAGATCTTGTTGCTTGAGTAGCTTTCTTCATAAGACCCCAATCATGAGCCGTCAACTACCTATGAAGGGTAGCCGCTCATACAATTAATAACGCTATGGGCTTGACAACCCGGTCCGGTTTTAGGGTTTGGATCCGATTAGTGAGCACTCCCAATGTACGGACATATTGTATGGAGATTTGTAGTTGGTATATGACGAAATACCTAACCTGGGGGCATTCATTGAATTATCATTATTACTTAAGTTATATGGTAATTTCGTCCATGGGATCGTGGCACGAGTCAATGCAGCCTGTGGTTAATAGCTTGTCTGGCCCACAAGTCTATATGATGCTTATGAATATTATAATGCTTGTGTTCAACTCTTTACCACTTATTAAACCTATGAATTCACTCAACTTTGTGTTGACTTTTTAGCATGTTTATCTCAGGTAATTGAAGTCCGGAGGCTTGGAGGCAATAAAAAGGAGGATTTGCGCTAGATTTTGTTTATCAAATATTAAAAATTGACTCATTTGCTCAAAAACAAGTTTGGTTGTAATGGATAACTTTTTATGTTTCTTTTGGGTAACGTTCATGGGACATCTTGTTGAAACTTAACTTAGTAATATGACGCATGTTGATACTAAAACGTCTCTTTTTGAGTCATTCTTTATATTCTTGTGACTATTGTGCTATGAGTTTAACACCCAAATCTTGGTTCCGCTGCGAGTAAATTTGGGGGTGTTAAAGATTGGTATCAAGAGCCATAACTTATAGAGAACTAGGTCGTTTTCAAAACCTAAACTATAACTTTATTTTCAAATTTTAACGCGCAAACTCCTCGAGATGCCGGCTAAATCATTCTTGCAATTACGTTCTAGCATTATATATTACGGGTGTATTATCACTAAGTATTTATTAATAAATACTATGATATATATATCGAGATATATATTGATTATTGAACTTTACATATTAAAGTTTTCATCATACTTTGAAATTCTCATCTCTAATTAATGTATTGCATACATTCATATTTTCATACATTCATATATTTTGCATACATTCATACTTTGTATAAGTTTTATTAAATATGGTGACCTTATATATATTCCTCGTATCCGCAGATTATCATGGCGAACCTACCTCCTCCAAATAATGATCTGAACGTTCCCGAAGATAAACATGCTCCTGCTCCTGAGCATGCTCCCATTGCTCCTAACCCTGCACCTATTCAACTCAATGATTATTTAGCTGATAATGAAGAACCGAAAGAGGAAGAAGAACCTATCCCCGAACAAGCTCCTGCTGCTCCTGATGGGTTTGCTCCTTAGTGGATTGGTGGGCATGATCTGAATAATAATAATGGATGGATCGAAGAGGATGATGAGGAGATGGAAGAAGAGGATGATGAGGAGATGGAAGAAGAGGATGATGAGGAGATGGAAGATGAGGAAGAAGAAGAGATTGTTGCTGAAGACGAAGCTGAGATCATCTACCCCTATGATGAGGCAGACCCGAATAACCGACCTCCTCCTGCTTTGGATGACGAGTCTGAGTTTGCTCCTTCCGTTATCCCTGTGTTTGATGCCGAGAATAGGCCAGTACCACCTGTCATCCATTTTAGTAGTACTTATGAGTTGGGCGAGAGTTCTTCTGCTTGAGAGATCTTAAAGGACATCAGTGAGGTCTATCCATTTGGTCTCGTGCCCCCTACTATTGGTACTGCTATGAGGTGCATTAAGAAGCTGGATGAGCAAATGCATGAGCGAGCTGAGGTTGACGAGAGGATTGTAAAGAAGATCGACAAGAGTGACCTTCGCATCCGGATGGTTGGTCGTGATGCTATGAGTTTGGATAGTGTTGTAAGGGAATGTCAGGCTGATGTCTCCAAGGTGATTAGTATGATGGAGAATATAAGTTTAGAGTTTGATAGGGTGTGTAAGGAGATTCGCCGAGCTTTGGAATTAGTTGAGTGGGAGGTTGGAGTTCGAGAGCAATACCTCCCAAAGTTCCGACTTAGAGGAGGATTTTTTGAGACATCTACCTGCTCATTCCTTTGTCCTTTCCCGGACGACCCCTACGTCCAGGCTAGGAATGCTGCCATTGCGGATGATGATGTTGAGGACGATGATGTCGAGGATGAAGATGATATTGATGATGATGCCGCTGACCCAAGTGACCCACAATCTTTTGAGCCGCGTAGATCTCCACGTGACTCCCAATAGTCTAGTATCATTAGTAGTTCCTTTTATTTTGATCATGTAGTCACTAAACCGGCATGTCGGTTAGTTGATCTAGTATTGGTGCTTGTAATGACCTAGGTCATGCTTAGGTCACGTTTTGTAAAACACTACAACCTTGTACTAATTTTGGGTGCTTAATGACTATGGCTACTTTGATCTTTATTTACTGTGTTGTGGTTGCTTATATGATTGCCTAATTGTTCACTTACTTGATTGTTGCTAATATGATAATTTGATTATTCCTGCAAGTTATAATTATACCAACGGTATGATTACTTACTCTCTTCTTTTCTCGTGTCGTGATAGATACATGCCTCCTAAGCAAATGTCGCAAGCTGCCATTGCCAAATTAGTTGCCGACGAAGTGGCTAAAGCTCTGGCTGCCGACCGTGCCACCAGAAACACTACGGGTGTTGGAGGATCTGGAAATGTTGGAGGTGCAGGTAATGTAGGAGGTCCCGAAAGAGCACAACCGGCCATGGATTGTACTTTCTCAAGTTTCATGAAGTGTGGTCCCACTCAATTCCATGGTAAAGAAGGAGCTATTAAACTTTGTCGTTGGTTAAAAAAGATTGAATGCACTTTTAGGATCAGTAAATGCGCTAAGAGAAACAAAGTCAAGTTTGCTGCTGCTACCCTTCAAGGTAGAGCTTTAACCTGGTGGAACACCCAAGTCGCCACCCTTGGTTTAGCAGTGGCGAACGAAAAATCTTGGGATGATTTGAAAAAGATGATGTTAGAAGAGTTCTGTCCTGAAGAAGAAATATCAAGAATGGAGGATGAATTAAGGCACTTGAGGTTAAAGGACCATGACATAGCCGCTTATACCAACCGATTCAACGAATTGGTCTTACTATGTCCCGATGTTGTTCCATCTACCAAAAAGAAAATTGGTCAATATATCAAAGGGTTGCCGTCATACATCTAGGGTGAGACCTATTCCTCTAAGCCAACTACCTTAAATGAAGCTGTAAGGATGGCACATGGTCTTATGGAGCATAAAATTCAGGGTTGGAATGAAAGAAATGCTGAGCAAAACAAGAGGAAATGGGAAGGTGGAAATCAAGGAAATAATCAAGGTAACTGCAATAACAACCAGGGAGGCTACCGTGACACCCGTCGTCACAATCAAAATAATAATCGAAGAAATAATGGTGCTAGGCCCATGACTCAAGCTCAAAATGAAAATGTAAACCAAGTAGGGCACTCCCCAAAGTGCAATAGGTGTAATATGTTTCATTTTGGAAATGGCCCGGTGACTTGCCGTAACTGTGGAAAAAGGGGTCATAAGGCAAAGAACTGTCATAGAGGGGGTGTAGCCACTGGCGCTAATACGGAACCAATTAAAGCTTGTTACAAGTGTAGAGACCCGAATCACCTCGCCAATAGTGATTTGTGTCCTGAGAGGAAGAAGCAAGGTGGTAGGAATGCAAATGGCCATGTTTATGGCGTGAGAGATGCCGAGCAAGCCAAAGGCCCAAACATGGTGACCGGTACGTTTCTACTCAATAATCGTTACTTTAGCATGTTGTTTGATTCGGGGTCGGATAAGAGTTTCATAAATGCTAGTCTTACCTATTTATTTGATATCGAACCGAAAAGAATAAGTACAAGTTATGAGGTCGAGTTAGCCGATGGGAGGATCGTTAGTACGAATATCGTATTAAAGGGGTGCACTTTAAATCTAGTCAACCATCTATTTAAAATCGATCTAATGCCTATAAAACTTGGTAGTTTTGATGTCATAATTGGTATGGATTAGTTAGTTTCACTTAATGCCATCATCGTCTGTGGTAAAAAGGAAGTGCATATTCTAGTTAAAAATTGAACGTTAGTGGTTAAGGGTGATAGCAATTCTTCTTGATTAAAAGTGATATCCTGTATTAAGGCAATAAAATACATCGAAAGAGGATGTCATCTATTCTTAGCTCACATTACTAAGAAGGAAAATCTGAGAAACATCTCGAAGATGTACCGGTAATTCGTGACTTTCCTGAAGTATTCCCTGATGACTTGTCGGGACTTCCTCCGCCTCGACAAGTTGAATTCAAAATTGATCTAGTGTTGGGTGCTGCTGCTGCTGCCCGTGCACCTTATCGCTTGGCTCCGTCATAAATGAAAGAATTGTCTGAACAATTGAAAGAACTGTTTGAGAAAGGATTCATTCGCCCGAGCTCGTCACCCTAGGGAGCTCCGGTATTGTTCGTAAAGAAAAAGGATGGGTCATTTCGTATGTGTATCGATTACCACAAATTGAACAAGCTGACGGTCAAAAACCGTTATCCTCTCTCGAGAATTGACGATTTATTCGATCAACTTCAAGGTTCTAGTGTATATTTAAAAATTGATCTACGTTTGAGGTATCATCAACTCCACGTTCGAGAAGAGGATATCCCCATCACCACTTTTCGAACGAGATATGGTCACTATGAATTCCAAGTAATGCCATTTGGTCTAACCAATGCACCGGCGGTGTTCATGGATTTGATGAATCGTTTTTGTAAGTCGTATCTTGATAAATTCGTAATCGTATTCATCGACGATATTCTCATCTACTCTAAGAGCAAGGAAGAACATAGTGAGCATCTAAAATCATTTTGGACCTGCTCAAGAAAGAGAAATTGTATGCTAAATTCTAAAAATGTGATTTATGGTTGGAGTCCATCTAATTCCTTGGCTACGTTATCGATCGTAAAGGTGTTCATGTTGATCCCGCAAAAATTGAAGCTATTAAAAATTGGACTGCCTCGACGTCACCAACCAAAGTAAGGCAATTTATAGGATTAGCCGGTTATTATAGAAGATTCATCGAAGGATTTCTTTAATCGCCAAGCCGTTTACCAAACTTACTCAAAAGAATAAGAAATTCGAGTGGGCGCGGATGAGGATGAAGCATTCCAAAAGCTTAAACAAGACTTATTTACTGCTCTAATTCTAGCTTTGCCCGAATTCAATTCCTTGGCCATGTTATTAATAGGGAATGCGTCCATGTTGATCCCGCAAAAATTGAAAACTCATGAAGAAAACTACACTACTCATGATCTTGAATTGGGTGCTGTGGTTTTTGCTCTTAGACTCTAGAGACATTACCTCTATGGTACAAAGTGTGTTGTGTACACCGATCACAAGAGTCTACAATATATTTTGGATCAAAAAGAGTTAAACATGAGACAACGGCGATGGATCGAACTATTAAGTGATTATGATTGTGAAATTCGTTACCATCCCGGCAAGGCCAACATAGTAGCCGATGCTCTCAGCAGAAAAGTTCGAGATAAACCTTTGAGGGTTCGATCTTTGGTGATGTCTACCTATACCGATCTGTCCAAAAGGATACTCAAGGCCCAATTGGAAGCTGTGAAACAAGAAAATGTCAAAGCGGAAAATCTGGGCCGACTGTTGAAGCCTATCTTCAAGATTCACTCTGACGGGATTTGATATTTTAAGAATCGTGTATGGTTGCCATTGTTAGGCGGACTACGGGACTTGATTATGCATGAATCTCATAAGTCAAAATATTCTATTCATCCGGGTTCCGACAAGATGTATCAAGACATGAAGAAGTTATATTGGTGGCCGAATATGAAAGCCGACATTGCTACATATGTTAGTAAATGTCTAACGTGCGCCAAAGTCAAAGCCGAGCATCAACGACCGTCAGGACTTCTACAGCAACCTGAAATTCTTGAATGGAAGTGGGAACATATTACTATGGATTTTGTTACGGGTCTTCCGAGAACGTTTGGTGGTTATGATTCTATTTGGGTAATTGTCGATCGGTTGACTAAATCAGCTCACTTTCTGCCGATGAAGAAGACTGATAGTATGGAAAAACTCACCCGGCAGTATCTGAAGGAAGTTGTCTGTAGACATGGGGTACCGTTATTGATCATTTCGGACCGTGATAGTTGATTTGCGTCTGGGTTTTCTAGGTCCCTTCAAAATGCTTTAGGGACGAACTTAAATATGAGTACGGCATACCACCCGGAAACGGATGGTCAAAGTGAGAGAACGATTCAAACTCTTGAAGATATGTTGCGTACCTGCGTAATTGATTTCGGTAGAAGTTGGGATCGACACTTGCCTCTGGTCGAGTTCTCTTATAATAACAGTTACCATGCTAGCATCAAGGTGGCACCATTTGAAGCACTTTATGGGAGAAAGTGTAGATCGTCCGTTTGTTGGAGTAAACTTCGGGATAGCCAACTAACTGGGCCCGAGTTAATCCGTGAGACCACGTAAAAGATCATTCAAACCAAGAACCGTTTACTCACTGCCAAAAGCCGACAAAAGAGTTATGTGGATGTAAGACGAAAGCCGATGGAGTTTAATGTGGGTGATATGGTTATGCTCAAGGTTTCGCCTTGGAAGGGCGTAATTCGTTTTGGTAAACGAGGAAAGTTGAGTCCACGTTATGTGGGACCGTTCAAGATTATTAAAAGAATTGGTCCTGTGGCGTATCGATTAGAGTTGCCGAAAAAACTGCGAGGCATTCATAATACGTTTCATGTTTCTAATCTCAAGAAGTGCCTTGCGGACGAGAACCTGGTGATTCCACTTGAAGAAATCCAACTGGACGATAAATTGCACTTCATCGAAGAACCCGTGGAAATTATGGACCGTGAAGTAAAGCAGTTGAAGCAGAGCAGGATTTCTATTGTTAAGGTTTGTTGGAACTCACAAAGAGGTCCAGAATTTACATGCGAAAGGGAAGACTTTTTCATAAAGAAGTATCTGCATCTATTTCCGAGCAAGAAGCGAGGGCGTGGCGATAATCGAGAGTCGGGACGTCGCTCCCGTAAGGATAGGAGGATGTAAACCCCCGTATAAAAGGTCACTACTTATTTAAACTCCTATATTAATTTTGTAAATTTACATTTTCAAAAATTTGGTCGAAATTGAAAGTTTTGGATTCTGGCGAGTTTCGGACCGTAAGTCACCTGTTATCGATCGAGAAGCTAATAAACGCGAAATTATAGCCCTGTAAATTTTATTAAAGGCATTTTAGTTGGATATATTATCACCGACCTATTCTGGATGTGACGTGTTTTAAATTGAGCGTTTTTGCAAATTTAAAGTGTCGTACCATGCTTTGGACGAGAAAAAAAAATTATATTTTATTCTCGAGAGCTTGATAAAAAAAAATTATTTTTATTTTTGTAATTTTAAACTTCTCCCGTTGGTTGCCGAAAACGAGACTAAAAATCGTGTTTTTATAAAAAATTACCAATTCGGGCTAGTTTTTGGGCCGAAAAATCTATCAAAAATACCAAGCTAATAAACTTTTGGCCCACTCCCCTCTTTTTTCTCTCCTTAACCGGTTACACAAACCAATAAACACCCCAAGAAATTTTCTTTAATTATTACCTAATTTAAAATTATACTTATCTCAAATAAATACATACAAATACATATTTATGGTAAAAAAATAAAAACCTCTATATCTTTTTTTTTCTACAAACCAAACATCATCATTGTTTCTCCTCCAATTTTATTCGGCCAAAGCCCACAACCCAATCAAACCTTGCCCTATTTTCCTTCCTTTGCATGCCATTATCTTATAGAACACACTATCACTTCTTTAAAACTCATAGATATCACATAGATATCAAAACCAACGACTCTATTCCTTCTTTTTCTCTCCTCTGTCGAACACAGTAACACCAAGAACATCACCATCCTTCAATCTCCATTAAAACCTCACTTTCTATATCACAACCCACTCCAAAATCATTGTTATAATAACCTCTATTCATAAACACAATCAAAAACATCATGTAAGGATTTTCATAAATCTTGATTTTAGGGTTTCTCATAAATTGAAGGCTAAAAGAGTGTCAATGGTTAAATTGTAGTTGTTTTTAACAAGATTGGCGAAGTAAAAAATCAAGCTAAAGTTTTGTTTGTTGGGTCCTATTATTCGGCAGCCATAAGGGATCAAGGAGAAGAGTTTTTGTGGTCTTGATAATCTATTTTTCTAAAGCATTGTGAGCTCCCTAATTGGTTATTTTGATTATGGTTTAATCTTGGTTATACATGTTTTTGATTTGTCACTTTATTAATCATGCATGTTCATAATATTATGAGTTTTGTTTTGATATATAAAAATTATGTTATTGTATATGGGATATGTTAAAATGATATGTAATGGCATTGCAAGTTAATGATTGGTGTTTTGGAAGAGTCTTGGATTGATTTACTAGTGATTTATTGATGCAGTTTTGAAACAGTAACAAAACCGTGTCATATCTCAAACATTTTAGCTTGGGGTCTGTGATTAAATTGCATAGGTAGATAGATATATGTCTCATCTCTATGGGATAGTTGGATGCTCAATCAATTGTTTCGGATGAGTGAGATATGGCTAAAATACGAAACTAGATCAAATCTGAACCTTCAATTAGGATACATGTTTTTCTACATATTATTGAACTAAAGATTGGGTTTTTATAACATGGACTTATACTATACATCATACGGAAGCTCCAGCACTTGGCCTCATATTGATTGCTATTATAGATTTTATTTTATGGTCATTTTCGTAAAAGTGTATATTTTGGCTAACATTCTGTTTTGGTAGTCTGTCACTAAATTAACAATTCCCATTGATTAGTAAAGGTTTAGATTAATTGGGTTAATGTTCTGGAAACTAGACTCAAATAGCTTTCCATGGGCGAAAACCTCATATTCATAGCCCTTACGGATTAATAGTTATGCACTCATAAAAACAGGTCAAAACAGAAACTGGACTTTTACGTCTTTTCTAAAAACATACAAAGTACACAATTTTGATAATGAGACCAAAATTAATATATGAGACTTAGTGTATGCTTAATTACTTATAAGGTCAGGTTATTAGTCATATATTAGAATAAAACCACTTTAGTTAGGTCATTATGCAACGCCACGCATATATCTAAGAAACATATCCCATACGTGATAAATTTTCTTACGTATTGTTTTTACTTTTATATTTTACTAAGTCACGTCACTCCTATAGGTTGTCGGTGATTGTTGGTGACCTCTCTTGATCTATATACTCAGCTTCTCGATCCTCGTCGCTTATTTGACTTACGGTGAGTTCATAGCCTCGCTTTTCAAATATTTTTCTTAAACCCCGCGAGGGAGATGCATGCTAGTTTTTATAAAACGAACACAAGTAGTTTTCTTCTTGTATGCTTGGACCCGTATGTGAATATATGTTGTTGCTTGAGTAGCTTTCGTCATAAGACCCCAATCGTGAGCCGTCAACTACCTATGATGGGTAGCCGCTCATACAATTAATAGCGCTATGGGCTTGACAACCCGGTTCGGTTTTTGGGAAGTTTGAATCCAGAAAGTGAGCACTCCCAATGTACGGACATATTGTATGGAGATTTTATTAGGTATCTGACGAAATACCTAGCCTGGGGGCATTCTTTGTATTATTATTATTTGTTTATGGAATTAGTCAATGGGATCGGTGTCGCGAGCTCAATGCAACTGTTGGTTATTAGCTTGTCTGATCAACAAGTCTATATGATGCTTATGAATATTATAATGCTTGTGTTCAACCCTTTTTCAACTGTTATTGTTATAAAACCTATGAATTCACTCAACCTCGTGTTGACTTTTTAGCATGTTTCATCTCAGGTAATTGAAGTTCGGAGGCTTGGAGGCACTGATGAGGAGGATTTGCGTTAAAATTTTGTTCATCATTTTAGAAATCCATTCCTTAACAAAAACTTAATTTAGTTTGTTAAAATCAAACATGTTTTATGTATGGTAACGATCTCTTGGGACTACGCTTTTGAACTCTGAATGAATAATAATGGAATGGTTGTTTGTTTTAAAACGTCTCTTTGAGTCGTTCTTTATTTCTTGCGACTATTGTACTTTTATTTAACACCCAAATTTTGGGTTCCGCTACGTGTAAATTTGAGGGTGTTAAAGATTGGTATCAAGAGCCACAGGTTATAGAGAACTAGGTTGTTTTTAAAACCTAAACTATAACTTAATTTAAAAAAAAAATTAGCGCGCAAATTCCTCATGATGCCGGCCAAGTCGTTCTTGCAATTACGTTTCTAGCATTATATATTGCGGGTGTATTATCACTAAGTATTTATTAATAAATACTATGATATATATGTCGAGATATATATTGATTATTAAACTTTACATATTAAAGTTTTTATCATACTTTGAAAGTCTCATATCTAATGTATTGCATACATTCATATTTTCATACATTCATATATTTTGCATACATTCATACTTTGCATAAATTTTATTAAATATAGTGACCTTATACGTATCCCTCGTATTCGCAGATTATCATGGCGAACCTATTTCCAAATGACGACGCGAATGCTCTCGTGCCAAACTTCAACATTGAGTTTGTACCGAATCCAGGCCATGCACACTTTGCTAACAACAACAATAATAATGGATGGATAGAGTGGGATGTACCACTAGGAGAGATGGATGAGCCGATGGTAGACTCGGAGTCTGACGAGGAGGAGACGGATGATGAGGATGATGATGGCGATGTTGTGGATGAGCCTAAACCGAGCACCTACGATGTTGGAGGTCCATCTACGGCTATCGCAGCTCAGCCTCAGGTGATTGATGACTTATATAGAGAGGTGGATAAGCTGAGAGATAGACAGGGAGCGTTGGCGAGGACGATAGTAGAGGTGAGTGATATTGAGGCGACTAACAGCATTGCCATTGGGGAGACTCACCCTAGAGTGACTGCTTTAGAGGAGCAGGTGCAGACCTTGCAGACAGCTCTACATGAATCCAGGTCGAAGAACCAGCAGTTGCAGACTACAGTGGCTGAGATGCACAGTCGTGAGGGTACCTTGATGCAGTACATGCTGTGGATGGAGGAGCGCCTCACTGTTTTGGAGAAGAGACTTCCAAAACCGCCTCCGGTATAAATACACCTAGTTTAGTCAAAATTAGGTTAGCTTCTCCATTATATTTTTCATCTTTTAGGGTTTGTAGCAACTTTTTTTGTTGTTTTCTTTCAATCAAAAGTTCTTTAATATTTAATCTTTTGTGCCATTGATCTTGAGCTTAATCCATGGAATGATCTAGGGATCCTACAGATATCACAACACACCAAATCCTTAGGAGCAAAGATGTCTTAGTTTGAACCCCCACCTCGTGGTTAGGGGGAATGGTTACAGGTGAATCTATTTTTTTGAAAGATGACTAGGGATAGAGCTCGAGATTGGTAGTGGTAAGGATGACTCAGTTTTACATTTTTGGTTTCTAGTGAATAAGAATCACATATATGAGTTCTTGAGAGTATTTGGTTAAAGGATATATGTAAACAGGTGTGTTTTCCCTTCCCTTTTAATTCGTTCTCATCCGGACATAAATTATAAAAAGAATAAATGAAGAGAAATAACGACGGAAGTGATGAGCTTGACAATGTCATGACGGATGACGGTTAGCAAAAAAGTGTGTTAACTAGGGTTTCAACACATGTCCTTTTTAGAATATATACCATATCATAGTTTCAGCAATGTCCTGCATAAAAGATTAGAAGACGAGTGCAATTTCTATCTTGCTACAATGGTACAGGAAAACAATTAAACACACAACTGTACAGGGATCAATATGACGTATCCCAAACCCTAGGATACGCCGTATGGTTCCTGTAAAAATAATTAAATACTAGAAACTAAATATTTAGTTTTAAAACTGATAACGTCCAGACACGTCTATACGCCGTATCCAGAGGGGTTTGATACGCCGTATAGAGTGTTTGGGAAGACAGGCTCATGCAATAAACAATTAAAATGCGACAAATAATTAAAATGACCGGTTTGTCTCCTGGGAAGCACTTTTGTTACAACTGGTCTTTAAGTTCGACTTTTTCCTTCTTTTTCTCATTTGTCATCCATAATTCGCTCGCACTTGTCCCCGAGAGCGAATTTCTTCATAATCATTTGGCATGATGCATACTTCTTGCAAAATTTCATGCCAAGCACAACGTCTTTTGTTATATCATCACCGTCAATGATGGTAAAACCTGTGATAATAGAAAAACTTTCGACGAAAACAAGTATATCGATCAAAGTTCCGACATGACTCTTCCCTTCATCCTTGTTCTTAATTATGAAATAATAAAAGCTTTTGGACATTAAGTTAATGGACAAGGAAGGGAGGAGGTCAGCGTTAACATATTTATACCCGATTACACATGAAAATTTCATTTTATAAGAGTCAGTTTTAACAAAAGTCGGCTCAAAATCAACATCTCGATTCATTTTAGGTTCTAGAGGTGTGTCTAAATCATTTAATTCTATGTAGTTACCATAAGTTAGGTCAAATAGTTCATCACCCTCTCATATAAACTATGTTTTTTAATTAAGGCTTTTTATCACAAAGACCCTTTTGATTATGCTAGTGGCGGGCTTAATACTTTTAAAAACAAGTTTTTCTTCCCTGACCCTTAAAGTAATCTTCCTTTTGAAGACATCAGTCTTGGAATGGGCAGTTGACAAGAATGGTCGTCCGAGGATTAAAGGGACATCATGATCCTCGGGTATGTCCAAGATGATAAAGTTTATAGGGAAAATAAATTTGCCTATCCTTACTAGCACATTTTCGGCAATACCCCTTGGTTGTTTTATGGTTAGGTCAGCTAGTTTGATGGTCAACCTAGTGTGAGATAAAACTCCTAGACCAAGGTTGGTATAGGTGGAGAATGGCATAATGCTCACACTTGCTCCTAGGTCAACAAGAACTATATCAAAACAGATATTATGAATAAAACAAGATAAAGCTCTTTGGGTATTTTTCTTTCTAAGGCAAGGTGTGATCATAAGCATCCAGAATCTTTACATCTTGTGCCTCTCTCCAATCATCACAGCCGAAGTTTTGCAGTCGTCTTGGAAAAGGGACTGTTTTAGAAAATATGCTCATGTGCTGTGTACCCGATATGGCGTATCACATAAAAATCAGCTTTAGCAGTTGAGATCGATTTAACTTGGTCTCGAGGGTTTGTCTCTGTAGAGATGGGCAGGCTTCCAAACCCTATTTCTTACAAGACCTTGCTCATCTATCCGATTTGTATTTCCAAGGTTTTAATTGAAGCTCCTTGATTTCTTATCGATGCATCGATAGAAGCTCGGATCTCTTTGATTATGTTCGAGTTTTCTTCACGTCTTTTAGCTAATTCTGCCATAAATTTGGTCAGTGATTCTTCCAGGCTCGGTATCCGGTCAGGATATCAAGAGTTTTCATTGTTTCATTAGTAGAATCCTGGCCCTACTGCTCTATATTGTCCTCCAGGTTGATAGGGTGCATCGAATTATGTATAGTAAGCTTCTTCTAAAGTTTTTCCTTCTTCTTTTTGAGGATAATCCTTCATATAGTGTGGTCTCTTGCATAGTTCGCATCCGACCTGAGCATCGTACACTTTCTCATTTACTTTCTTCATTTCTCGTCCGAGATTGTTGAGTTAGGCTTGGATAGCAGCAAGCCCGTCAGAAGTTTCAGTACTTTTGGTCCTTGAAGATGTTCCATTGTGCCATTTCTAGGAGTATTCAGCCATTTCTTGGATGGCTATTTTAGCATCAGCGCCAGTTTTGGAAGGTATGACACCCTTTGAGTCCAGAATTTGTCGAGTTGGAACATCGAGCCCATTATAAAACAAGATGACTTCCTGCATGTCAGTTAAGTAATGTTGAGGGCACTTCATCAACAATTTTTTTAAATCTTTCGCATGCTCAGAAAAGGCTTTCATCGGATTCCTGCTGGAAGTTGTTGATTTCTTCCATTTTCATTGCGGTATGGGCAGGTAGACATTATTTGTTTAGAAATTTAGTTTTAAGAACTTCCCAGGTTGTAATCGAGCCTGATGGCTGGTTCCTTAGCCATCTGCTTGCAGCTCCAGTGAGGGATACAGGGAAGGCTTGAAGCATGATTTGATCTTGAGTTATTTTTGGGATGTGAAATAAGTCAACAATCTCTATAACCTTCCCGATGTGCTCGTTTGCATCTTCGTGTTCTGAGCCACTAAAAGTATTGTCATGAAGTTTCTTAAGAAATTGCCCCTTCAATTCAAAGTGGGTGTCTTGGTTGATTATGGGCCTAGTAACGCCCGACCTGTAATCTCCTCGGGTTTTGCTCATGTACTGCTCCATTATTTCCGTCATTGTTTCTCTTACTTCTTCGCCTGATTGTTCCTCGATGTCAAAAATGTGATCGAAATCTGGTGAATTCGATTCTACAAGACTTGGTGTATCGAAAAGCCTCCTTCTTGACCGAATTTTTTGTTCCGGGTTTTCTAAGGTGAGAGTAGTTCCTTTGTAGAACTTCTTGTCATGCACCACCTGAAACAAATGACAATAAATCAGTAGGATATGTCCTGATGAGAGAAATCAAATGTAGAATCAAAACAAATGGATTTTTGGTTTGCTACTGTATCAGTTGACAGATACGCCATATTCAATTAGTTTGAATACATCGTATAGGTCTGGTGAATACCAGTACGCCGTATTAAGTTCACAGAATACGCCATATTGTTTGGAAGAACAAATACATCGTTTAGACTGTAAAACTCAATACGCTGTTCCGGGTAGAAGGTTTGATACGTCGTATCCCACTGGTGAATACGGCGTATTAGGTGATCAGTCAGAACAGAATACTATTTAGAAACAATAAAATGCGGGAATTTAAATAAACAATTTAAGCACACAATGCGAATAAATACATAATTAAATAATTAGATTACACTAAACTAAACCAATTAATGGTTAGAAATACTAATAAGAATAAGGTATAATTAATTCACTCCCCGACAGCGGCGCCAAAAACCTGATGTGCTGTCGTGTAGGGTCAATTATTTGATTATCAAGTTTAAATTTTATATTTAGACAACAAACCTAAAACAACACTTTAACGAGCAGTGTACCCGATCAAGATGGAGTTTCGCAGTAAGTATGGAGTCAAACACTAAGAGTGAAACATTAATCCTAAATTCTATCAGTATTTTAATTAGTTCTAATTAGTCTATTTATTGGTTAAACCTAGGCTATATACGTTGTCTAATGATATGGGGATTTTCAGCCTAAGAGACTAGTACATGTTTGGTGGAGACAAATATCAATTCAATAAAAATAAACACAAAAGAATAAAAATTAGAAGATAGAAACGTGGTACAAGCCAAATGATAGAAAACTCTATTAGCCATATTAAATCCAGTTCAATGTCGGTTTGTTTGTTTTAGTGCATGATTTACTTATCTCGAAGAAACATATCATTCTTAAGACTTAGGCGGGACATCATCCTAAGACCTAGACATAATTAATCCTGTCACAATTAACGCATCCGCATAAAGCATCCTTTAGTTTAATTATAATCTATCTTAGGGAATCAAAGCAGTGGTGATCATGTTAAAACCCTAGTCCAACGGGACTTTACCCACTTATTGTTTGACGGTGTTTCATAATCTTTATTAGTTAATTATTGCATGATTCCTGAAACATAAACGGGTCACCTACCGGTCCAACTAAGCTCATGATTCAAAGACAAAGACATAACGTTATTTGTGATCCTATTGGTCTAGTAATATAAAGTAGGATATGAAGAGCTATCCTAGTATCTAGATTACTTGGTCCGTATCACTAGATCTAGTTGAATGATAGGTCACATATTCAAACACATAAACAAGTATGAGGTGATAAACATAATTAAACTATCAACGATAAATTAAGAAATCGATTTTAAAACAAACCAAACATTGAACTTTCATTAAGATGGCTAATACCCGAGGGTATTAGCCCACAACCATTGTAATTATACAAGCGTAATTAAACAATGAAAATCAAACGATTAAGAGGGTAAAAATTACACGATGTCTTTGTTAGGATTTATGTTTTCATAAGTTAGTACCGACGGTATTAAATAATCGAGTATTAATTTATCGAGTTTCTACTGTAGCTAGTGTACCTGTACCTTTAGATCATTTTCCTGTAAGTCCTTTAACAAGTAAAGTCTTTTCTTTCATGGTTAAAAAGGGTAAACATTTCTCAGGGAAAGTCACCCCTTTATTTGCTTCTATGTTGGTACAACCAACTGAGGATGAGGGTGCTCCTTCAGAAAGACCATCCGAAGCACAACCTACACCCTCTCCTACTCACACTAGTGAAGTCCCTGTTGAGCCACAGACTGACCCATCCCCTAGACCTTCACTTTCTACTATCATTCCTGATTCTATTCCAGAAAGTTCTAGTGGGAATCTTGGAGGTCATTCATCCAGTGATAAATCCCTTTCAGGGACTGAGGGTGAACTGACACTCCAAAGTGTCTATGATCTTTGTCTCTCTTTATGTGCACAGGTTTCAGATCAAGCCAAAGAAATTCAACATTTGAAGGCTCAGATCAAAAAGCTCAAGAAGCAAGCTAAACCTGTCATCAAACACCACAGAGCATGGATGCACAGTGTCTCCTTGAAGCAAAGATTAGCAAGAAAGAGATCCTCAAAGAAACAATGGGTGCACAAAGAGTCTGTATCCAAACAGGGGAGGAAGTTTGCTAAAGGTGAATCTTCAGTCCAAAGAGATCCTCTATTTGATGAACTTAATCATATGGAAACTGAGAATGCTCAAGATGTGGGGAGGACAAGAGATATAGTGGGTGAAGAGAAGGAGAATGATGAAGATGTACTTAGTACTGACAAGGAGAAGGTTAGTACTGACAAGGATAAAGTTAGTACTGATAGTACAAAAGTTAGTACTGACGGTTCCAAAGTTAGTACCGACAGGCAAATTGAAGGTATCGATGAACAAAAAGTTAGTACTGATGAACAAGTTGAAGGTACTGATGAGCAAAGGAAAGATACTGATGATCATTTAGAAGATGCAGAAGTATATCTTGAAGCAACAGTTTGAAGGATTTTCTGTATCCAACTCAGAAGGGCTTCACAAAGGCTATGACAGGTTCCAAAGCCTTCTGAGTCAGTTAGAAATTCATGGAGCAGGTGTATCCACTGAGGATGCAAATCAAAAATTCCTAAGATCTCTACCTTCTGCCTGGTCACAAGTTTCCTTGATAATGAGGACCAAACCAGGAGTGGACAGTCTAAGTTTTGATGATTTGTACAATAATCTAAGAGTCTTTGAGAGTGATATAAAAGGCTCTACTGCATCATCCTCTAGCCCGCAAAATGTAGCTTTTGTCTCTGAGAACACTAGCAGTACTAATGAAGTTAGTACCGCTTATTGTGTTCCCAATCTTTCTGGTCAAAACTCAAAGTATGAACAAACTTCATCATACTCATTACTTGCTAATCAATCAAGTTGCCCTCAACTGGATCATGAGGACTTGGAACAGATTGATGAATATGACCTTGAAGAAATGGACTTGAAGTGGCAAGTGGCCATGATCTCAATGAGAATGAAAAAGTTTTACAAGAAGACTGGTAGAAAGCTACAATTTGATGCAAAAGAACCAGTTGGCTTTGATAAAACCAAAGTTGAATGCTACAATTGCCACAAGACAGGGCATTTTGCTAGAGAATGTAGAATCAAGGGAACTCAAGATAACAAGAGGAGGGATGCATGGAATTCTGGAAACAAGGATGGGAGCAGAACTGGACAGAAAGAGGATTCTAAAGCATTAGTGACAGTTGATGGAGAAGGTGTGGATTGGACAAATCATTCTGAAGATGAAGATTATGATTTGATGGCTTGCAATAGCCCATAAGAAATTATTGGCAGATGCTCAAAAAGAAAAAGAAGATTTAAAGGCTAAAGTAGAAAAAT